>JAYMTP010005128.1:0-13846 GCA_036897365.1 Geranium brycei
ATGTCTTACCAGAAGTTGGAACATGAAGGCCGACATCTTTCTTTGCACTAAAAAATAAAGCCAACACTAAACGTAACAACAATTTAGTTTGGTTCTCATAACTTATAAATATTAATTGGACCGGTTTGCGTCGAGATTGGATTACGTGAATTAAAGAATGAAGGTTGAAAATATGTTATTTATTTTGTATTTTTTTCATTACAATTTTCATATTTCGATTGAGTTGTAATAATTAAATCTTAACATTCTATTCTTGTTAATATTTTTTATAATTGCAACTTAAACTTTTTGGCTGTTAATCGGGATTAAATTCGTCTAATTCAGCTTATAAATCGACCACAACTTAAAATCAAAACCAATCACTTCTAACCTAATAAAACTGAAGATCGAACCGAAGAACCACACCTTTTCCTCACATAATGCTTCTAGGTATAGTTTCAATAATCGAGAAATTAGAGGGTCGGGTCCGGTTCAGTTACGAAACCATGTCTACTCCATGCCCACCCCTAATGGCAGCTGGGTTGCATTATGGATATTATCTTTTCCCATCAAAATAGAGAGTACTCGTATAATTTTGTGTAAAAATAAGGGGTGATAGCAAAACTCATCAACCCATCGTCATTTCTTCTTTATTTTCGTCCACCAAACTTATATTGGCCCAAGAACTCCATTCTTCACAACTTGGACATGGAGACAAAATATTATGGGTGACGAAATGGTCCAAGCTAACAGAAACTACTGTAATAATTTAATGAGGTGAGATTGGAATCACAAAACTCACTCTATAGTCAATTTTATAAGAAGAAAAATGTCCTAAATTCAATATTAAAGATTTAATAATTAGGGAGAAATTCGAATCACAAAACCAAGGGAGCAAATCAAACTCACACGAAAGATGGCAATGCCCTACCAAACATGTGTTGTCCCAATATCAGCAGAAAGGCACTTCTAATCAACAACTTGCCCACTCCTTGCACCCCGCCCACTCTCCCTATTTTTTTTGCCTGAGTTATGCTTCCTCGTTCTAATTGCTGGTTTGACGGGAGAATGTCCCGTCATTCTTTATTTGCATTTGGTTTGCGGATCTTTCGTATTACAAGTTCTTTTTCTTTAAAATAAAATTAAATCCACTGATGTTATTTTTTTTTGAAAAAAAATACATTAAACATTATGTATTCATAAAATTCTTCACACCAAGATTGCAACCATAAAATGTTAACCTTGCTTGACCATTTAAAATTTTCACTGTTTTATTATTCCCTAAATAGTTCGTTCAATGTTGTTATGAACATATATAGTGTAATGAAATGGCGGTGACAAGAAGTAGAATACAAAAAAAACCAGACAAAGGAAGGTGGGATTCAATTATTGGATGAAAGTTGAAAATAACATTTACGGTAAGCAGCTCTTCCATTCCATGAATAATATATATTAATGTGTTCAATTCCAAACAAATTTGATTCAACGGTGCGTATCAGTTGGGTTGGTGAAACTCATTTATCGTTATTGTCCTCAAACTATAAATGCACATTTTCATCTCGTCCTCTTCCCAATTTGGACCGTTATTCAAACTATAGGTCAACAAGAAGATGTACAATTGCTCATACTTGTATATAGTTTGCGTGCGTTACATTAGATTTATTTATACAATTGGACTAAAGTTAGCAATGTTGGTTTCACGACGTTTTTAGTGATACCTGCCCCCGTTCCCCTTGAATATCCGTGTAGTCATCTTGCTCAAATACTTGACGAGAATGGATATTCTCCGATACCCACCCAAAATAAAACAACTCATTTTCTCTTTTACCGAACAATAAATCAAGCGATTCAATTCTTCAACCATCATAATTAATTCACAGCCAAAACCATGAAATGTTCATAATTCTTCAACAACTATCATAAATCAAGCAACTAAAAGAGTATATATATATATATATATAGTCGCCCCGTACCCGTCCCAATCGACCCCACAAAAATACTCTTACCCTTCTTGTTAACCGTTAGTTTTTAGGGTGTCCCGTTTCGTTCAGGGCTGGAACATTGAGTATCTATCAGATTCAAATTTTTTAGTCTATCCTAATTAAAGAATAGAGATTGATATGATATGTGTTTGACTTAATTATTTCCTAATTTAGATGTTCTAAATCCATAATCACTTCTCCATATAAAGTTAAATTGTGCAAAACAAACTGTTATGTATCATGTGATAATCATTAGTCAGTGATTAACATACCGGATATAAAATACAAGAAATGCATACATGCACATACACAGAATTTTTACAATGTAATATGCATTTTCAAACATGATAATATTTTGGGACGAACAAGTGTCCCAAAATTGTTTAAAAGCCATAAGAAGCGAATCGAGATACAGTGAAGAATTTGGATGGACCACGAGTGTCCCAGAAAAGAAAATGACGATCGTATTGCACCAACTTCTCTATAAGCAAAGATTGAGAGAGGGTACACTTATTATATGAGATCAATAGACATCATTCTGCATTTCTGCCACTAGACTCACAAATAACTAACCACACATTCAGCTAATCAAGTTGCTGATGCACAGGCCAATACCAATAAGCCTTTATCATTTTAAGCAATGTAGCACAACCCCGTGATGGCAGACAGGGCCTTCGAGGCCATGACAGATTTCCATTTTTGTATTTTATTTTTTTATAAATATAAATTAATGTATACATGTAATAAAAATACTTATTATGCTACCCGTTATAATATTTTCAATCTTTTTTTAATAAAATAAATTAGTTTGGACAGAATCGACTCAAATCAGTTTAAAATCAATTCAAATCAATACAAAATTAGCTCAAATCAGCCAAACGTCACGATGTTGTGCCTATTCTCAGCACCATGATAGCCCCCATTTAACACACTCATTTTAAGTAATAAGCAAATATATATCCCAGACCTTTTCCAATAGGAAGGGAATCAAGTTGGTACCAAACATGGGCCCAGAAAGAGGGGAACAGTCAATGTTGTGGGCCCAATGCAAAATGAACCCTTGGCCTTAATTCACTTCCGCCCCGAATCCATTTCGAATCGCATACCACTCAATTACGTTTACGTGTGTATCCGACCCGTTTAAATACCCGACAGGTACAAGTTTTCTAATACACAGTACTCGACATGAAATTAAATAATTTTAAAAACAAAAAATCAACAATTTTATCATTCAACCATATCAATTATTTCAAACAACTCATTCACCTGTTTTCGAAAAAAAAAACTCATTCACCAAATAAAATCAAGCGTTTCAAATATAAAATTCTCAAACATGTACAAATTGCAAATTGTTCACCGTAATGTTCTCTGTCATATGCGAATTATTGATACTAAAATTGTTAAACACATGCAAATTGCCCACAACTTTGGTTAGGTTTATTTATTTTAATATTATATTTATTTATAAAATTATGAGGTTCTGGATGAAGAAGATATAGGTCGACCGACGCCTGCACTCACTCCTCACCGCAAAAATATTTTATACCCGACTTGTTATCTGTTCACTTTCAAGTAACCTGGTTTGATGGGTCACAACTTAGGCCCAATGCACCACCTTATTAAAAGTCACATAACTAGTTGTACGTGGCCACTATAATGGTCGCATGTTGACGCAATACGCTACTAATAAATAAATACTGCACATTTTTTTGAACACATCACCGTCAATAGTATACGTCACTAACGGCAGAAATTTACACCACATTGAGCAATAGTCGCACGTTATGAGTGGTTTGATAATAGCGACATTAAATAATCATGCCTTATGTTCAATATTCGAAATAGTGGATGGGTGGATAGCCTAAAACACCAATTTCCATAGTGCAATAATATGGAAACCGAGAAAATCATTTTCTTTTTTGCAAAATTAAAGACACCACCGTCATATTTTCTCGAGGTATTCTATTAAATCAAATAAAATACAAAGTTCTAGTTTTCCTTATTTCTAAAAATAACAATATTTTGATCTGAAAAGGTTTATTTGATTAATTAAATATTATTTTATTAAGATCAGAAGTTATCACATTTGTCCATGAAAAAACATATAAGGTCATTTTAAAAGTCGCATGGTCCGATCAAAAGATTAATGATATGTTTAAAATTTGGGTGTATACATTTTAAGAGGTGAGAATAAAATGGAAGATAGTGAAAATGAAATTCCCATGTTAATAATTCGAACGTTTATGACCACAATTTTATCTAGATTCTTATCTCTAATAACAATATATCTTATCAGGAATATATAGATTTAAATGGACACAGTCACAACCAAGCAAAGGGATTTACTGATACTGTTTTAATATAAAATTACAATTGTTTCTTTAACTATTAGATTGAGTTTTTTGTTATGTATTATTGCGTGCACACGGGTTTTATGTCAGAACTTACAAAATATATTATCAATTAATTTTTTTTTAAATGAAAGCATCGATTATATAATTGATCATTCAACTCTTATAAACATATCACATGCTAGGGAGAGGCACACGATCTGTTGACATATGAATAGAATTTTGTTAATGAACTGCTCATTATTTATGTTCAATTTATTGGTTGTTCATGCAATTTGGGTTGTGAATTCGTGTTATATTTGATGTGTACCTAAAACTGTTGCTCATTAAACTCAACAGACAGCATTGTCCACGGAAATTTTGTGAGGAGATGTTAGTTTCATTATCATACACGCATATTCCATACTAAGATTAGAAACATGTTTACTTCATTTTGTTAATTATTCTACAATTTATACAAAGATCATTTTTAAAACCGAAATTAAACAGTCCAATAAATTAGTTCAGACAATATGCAATCTAAACATCATATCGTCTTTGACTTAATATATTAATTAAATATTTTCAAGTAGACATTAAATCATACACTATGAATAAAGTCAATATATACTTACTACCAATATCATGATGACAAATATGTAACATTAAAAATAATTAAGCACTTTGAAGGTTAAGGAAACTTAAGATGGATTGTGCTCTCTTTAGATAGGCATTAAATTAAATTGTGTAATTACTCTAGGTCATATTGTCTTAGTGGGACGTACCAAATTTGGATACATCGTTAGTAAATCCCTTAACCCTTAAAAGTACCAACTAGGTACGTCGTTGGCAAATGTTGATTAGATTGACCATTTTGACGACGATCGATTTTATGACTATTGGTTGAACCGTCAACAACGTGCCGAGATAAGGTATGCTATTGTTAAAACCGTTATTTTATCTTGTATAAGAAATTTGAAGTGTTGATGATGAGTAGTTTTTTTTATAAGTTAATTGATTTGTGAGAGTTATTTGTGTAAGAATATAAGTTGTTCAAAATTCGTGGAGGCTTGAAACCAGAAAATTTTCGAATATGTGGTTAATTAAGTGGTTTTAATTCGGTTATTTCCTTAGACATAATTAACAAATGGATTGGCCACGGATGAGAGGAGAGAAAATGACATATGCGAAAGTACTTGCATGGATTAAGAAAAAAGCAACGTATATGTACAAGGAGCTTAAAATCTCGTACAAGAAATACTATTGTATTTATGTCGAACTGCTCGGTTGTACGGGTATACCGTACGAACTCATAGGTAGCAAGTCGGAATTACGGTGACTCGTTCACCAGTATGACCAACCTCATGCCTGAGTTTGTGTCTATATCTATTTCATTTTACTAATTATTTTATTTTACGAATAAACTATTTTAGAGGCCTAATTTGGTGCGAACCAGACCATGCCGTGCGAACCAGCAGGGTGGTGACACATGTGCACATGTTTCCATTATTATGCTATGTATTTCCATGAAACAACTAGCTCCATTATTATGACATGTATTTCCATAAAACGTTATAACCATTCGTTACACCCGGGGACCCCTTGTTACACCATTTCCCCGACAGGATTCATTGATTTCTTATAAATTAATACCCGTCCCCCTCGTTACACCATTTCCCCGACAGGGTTCATTGATTTCTTATAGAAAAATACACATCCCCTCATTACACCCAAGGACCCCTCGTTACACCATTCCCCCTCGTTACACCCTATCGTCATGCTCAGAACCCTCTTCACTTACAGTGTATATATTCCCCCAATAAGGTTGAGCATTAACCCAAATTTGAATTTTATGGAAATACATGTCATAATAATGTAAACATAACTAACTATTTTATGGAAATACATGGCATAATAATGACATGCAAGTAGCTAGTTCTCACGCAACTTTTAATTCTCACTGGAATGCATCCCAATTATTTTATGTACAATTTTATGTGATTGGAAAAGAGGTGATAGGATGTCGGACATCCGGAAGTTGAAGATGAACCACAACTCCGGCCCAATATTATTCTTGAGCATGATGGCCAAGTTTGTTAACAAAAAGAAGAAAGAGGGAGAGATATCACTGGCGCCTCAGTTTGAGAAATTTGTCGAGCAGTACGCTAAGTCAAACTTGAACCACCCGAAACTGTTAATATTTATGAATTTTTAATTTTCACATTCAACTCTTTATGTTCTTAACTTATTATTTTATATATATTAATTATGTGTATTTTGTGCATATTGTTGTGCAGAGGATGGTGGAGAACTATGGGACCACTCAACCGAGTGATCTTGTCACTCCTCGCGTTCCCATGTCATTGGAACAACAACGAGAACTCGTGATTAAAACGATCACGGAGCACACAATTGTTGGCAGCAAGGAATCGTCATTTAGGGTTTTGGAAAAGAAGATTCTAAGCCACCAAAGCCTAGGTAGCTTGGTTAGAGTTTAGAAAAATTAGTCGAGAAAATTCAAATACTCAGTGAGCAAAATGAGGCAATAAAGGCGAACAACGAAAAGAAAAGGAAAATCGATTAAAAAATTAAAGCAAGCAACCAAAAAGAATCGAGCATTTCAGAAAAAATGGTACAAACATCAGCTTGACCCGACTAATGCCCGAGTTTTCAAGCTAGTTCAGTAGTTCTGGTTATAATTAAAATTAGCTGTGATGGTTCGACTTTTATTATATATTGTAAGAATATCATAATTTTAAATTTAAAATATATTTTGAAATATAATTTTATTTGCTGTAATTTTATTTTTATTTCATGTTCTAACAACAACGCACATGATCAAGTACATTGTACGATTATCATGGTGTACGTATTACATGCGTCATTACTAGACCAACGACGTACGTGATTATGGACACATTTGCAATACCAACTACACATTTTACTTAGCGTATGTTGTTGGTATCCGCGTCATTTCAAAATTGGCGTGTTTACATTGGGGTTATTTATAAAAATTTGATAACACAATATGTAAAATAACGTATTTCTTTTTGTTAAATCTCTATTTTATGAGGATTTGTTCTAGTTTATGCTTAAGTTATCTTAATTTGCTCCATTAGTCTCACAATGTGATAATTTTTATTCATATAATGATTCTTTTAAAAATTTATACAATGATATCTATTTTGGTTATCAGAATTATATATTCTATATTCTTAGAATACCAAATTTAAATTAATTGAAATATTTTTTTTCGAGATTTCAACCTAAAACTACCTTAGTGAATGTAAGCCTAAAATAGTTAGAATGTCTATGTTAAAATCGAAATACTATAAAATAAAAATTAATATTAATATTGAAATACAACGACGTACACTCTAACCAAAATATTCCTTTTTCTTAAAAATAAAGTAGGGTTTATTAACATACTATACATGGTGAACAATAGACAGGAAATCAAATCACATTTCTTCTAAAATGGGGAGCCAATGGACACCACACCCATCCTAACTTATGCGGGTCGGCTACTGCAATAAACAAGTTACTCGAACGACATGTTATCAAATTAATTAGAACAAGATTCAATAAATTATAGTCATAATCCCAACAAAATGAAACGGACAAGAAGGATATTATAGTCTTACAACTAGATTGGTAACTTCATTGCAAAAGTGACCTTCTTACATACAGAAATCTATGTACTGTTTTGTAAAGTAACATTTAGTTAATGAAAATGTCACTGTAGCAATGAACGGGAGACTAAAATTAGACATTTAGATTGTTAATAACGGTTATATTATAAAACAATAACTTTAAATTTAATTTATCACTAAGCTTAACTCAATGGTCGATCGCTTACATGATTAATGTGTAAGAAAGCTGTATATATATGTATGCAAACATGCACATGCAAACATGATATAATTTGTCTATCTCACAAAATTCATGGAATATACAGTGGGATTTCATATTTGGTAATGTGACAATTTATTATTTTGTGTAAGGAAATTGTGGATAATATGAAATTGGTGATAGAAATTATTAAAGAAATGTGAATACATTAAAAAAAAAGAAGAAGAGACGTGAAGGAAAATGCCGAGAGGAAGAGCTAAAATGCACATGTGAGTTTTGAGCGACATAGACTTGAAGACGCCAATGCCACGCCTCTCTTCTTATCTCCTCACCCAACCATTCATATATATTCTACGTCTCTGCATCATCTTCTTTATTCTTTTATTTCTCTTTTGGTTTTCAAGCTGCTGGTGTAAATGTGACTTCATATACTTACAATAAATTGTATTCAGACTTGTCTGTCAAACTAAACGCTACACCAAATTATTATAACGATGACATATCAAAGTAAAGGAAGTCTCTCTTAAACATATAACAAAGAATCCGTAAAACTCTTATCACCGAAATTTGATACAATTCACCTTGTATTTTATCTTCACTTCACCCACATTTATAAGAGTCTCTAGATTGCCATAAAAGTTTATATTTACCTGGGTTGACTAGCTATGATGATAATGTAGGGATAGTATAGTATAGTAGTATAGGGAGAGAGAAGAGGGTATTTTGGTAATTACGGGGGGAGAAAAAAATCTGCAGTGGGTGTGAAGCTTGAACATGGGCCATGGTTGACGTGACTACCGATTCCATTTCTCATGCCATAAAGAGTCCAAACATTATCACTTAATTGCCATTTATGTACATACAAATTCTGTCATATATTCCAGATAATGTTTATATTATTCATAGCTATTGATTTAGATTTTTATTACATATCATTCCTTTTTGATGAGGAAATGTCAATAATATGAAACTGTTGAATTTTGTTTTGAATTTGTTATCATATAAAACGTGAAGTCATTTTTAGCTGCAACTTGTGCTACGAAAATATCATCGAGGTGGGTGGGGTTGGGAAAATTTCAGTCAAATTCGTTGGTTCACACATTTACTTGGTATCAAGTCTTTTTGGATTTTAAATGTTTAGTATTAAATAGTAATATGCTATGGCTCTTTCTATTCGTACATTAAGTTATATGTATAATTTGCATTATTCTACGTAAATTAAGCCATAAGAGGAAATACATTTATAACAAGACATTTGAGCGAGAATAAAATCTTACTTACCAGTGTAATCGGAAGACATTTGAGCGAGAATAAAATCTTACCAGTGTAATTGGGCCTGAAGTTTATTACTAGAACCTGAATTGGGCTACAACCAGCCCACTCATATCTGAGAACATTACGATTTCGGGCCCGTTACGGCGGGAAATTACATGCTTAAATCCCACAATATTCCTCATCGTCGATCACCATATATATTAGTAAATGTTAAGGTATAATGGAAATCAATTGACAGGCGAATCAGAGCATTCAAACGTTGGATGAAATGCCACGGCGTCCAGTGGAACAGTGACGCCATCGAGCTGATCGAACAAGACGACGAGCAAGGAGTTGCCGTCAAAGCATTGGCTCAACTGAAACAAGGAGACGTGGTCGCCCAAATCCCCAAGAGCGCGTGCCTCACCATCAAGACCAGCGGCTCCTCCCACCTCATCGAAGCCGCCGAGCTCGACGGCACTTTGGGCCTCTCTGTGGCTCTCATGTACGAGACGAGCTTGGGAGCTCAGTCCCCATGGGCTGGCTACCTCCAGATATTGCCTCCCCACGAGTGCCTCCCTCTGCTCTGGACTCCCGACGAACTCGACTCACTCCTCTCCGGCACCGAGCTCCACACTGTAATTCCATCATCTCAATCCTCATTACTGCTTTTGTGTCAAATTTGACCCTTGTGGCTTCTTGTAGGCAGATAGTTAAAGAAGATAAGACTCTTGTCTGTGAGGACTGGGAAGAGAATATTCTACCATTGATGAGTCACTCGGAATCTATTAAGCTTGATCCAGCCTTTTTCGGTCTTGATCAATACTTTGCTGCTAAGAGTCTTATTGCTTCTCGTTCTTTTCAAATAGATGAGTATCATGGCTCTGGGATGGTTCCTTTAGCTGATCTGTAAGTATTTTTCCCCCTCTTCACTGCTTATAAGTTATAACCCTACAAGAATCATTCACCTATGATATTTGATCCTACTTGTTTGATTCTCTCATCTGACTACGCATCATTGGTGTCTAGCTTAAAATATAAAGGAATAAGTTTGTTCACTCTATTATGCTATTAATGCAGCTGCTCAAATTATAATGCAACTCGTGAAAGACTACTCTAGGAGAATAACCCGTCAAGAGAAAGATCTTGCTGTCTGATACATACAGAAACTCAAAATACCCTTTTCTTTTATCAGATTATGCCCATCATAACTAACCATATTTTTCAGCCTTCAATATCTCTTGGTTTCCTCTATGGAACTGTAATGACAGTCTCTCATACCGGGGTGATGCATAATTACTGATTTTAAAATGCTAACCCTCGAATAGATTGAACCTCTAACAATATTTGTTCTGAATTTAGCTTTGCTTATGATGCAACTATCCAACTGTAATTTTTTATCTGTCATTTAATCTTCACACTATTGCTTTTCATTCATTTGTACATGTAAATCATGAATTCTTTCTATTCCAGTTTTAATCATAAGACAGGAGCGGAGGATGTACACTTCACTGCTGTACCTTCTCTTAGTGAATCTGACGAAGATGAATTTGAAGCTAATGGTATTGATGACTCATCAACTCACACTCTTCCCTCAGAAGATAGTGATTTGTCTGGAGCTCCTGTTGGTAATGGGTCTACTAACCATAGTGACTCAGAAAGCTCTTCGACCTTGGGAGATGATTCAAAGTTTATGGAAATGATAATCCTTAAAGATGTCAAAGCGGGAGCTGAGGTCAGAGCTTATTCTCTTTTTTTCTTAGCACTTCCTATAATCCTATTTATATTTCTCAAGTATAAATCGAGGAATTTTAATCACAGTTTGAGGTTATATTTTTGTGGGGCAAAGTTGATGTGGCCTTTTCCATGTGAATCTCTGTTTCAAACTGTCAGTAAATTTTCATATCCTTCCTTGAGATATTCCTTAACCTTGTCTGCCAGAGGGAAAGTAAACTCAGTTGCCACTGCAATGGCCAGAGCATTCTTGTAAGCATTGATGACCATGTGTGGCGCTCCCGCCAGAGACGGATATGAAAGAGCCATTGACAGGGATGCGACCATGGAGACTCCTGCTGCAAACTTCTCGATCAAATCGTCCTCTGTGAGATCAAGGATCTCAGGACTGAACACAGACCCATTCTCATAAATGGAGACCACCACAAGACCGTATGAAAATGGTCGGATCCCAAGCTTGGACAGAAGAGCAGCCTCAGACGAGCCAACTTTGTCACCCTTCTTGATGAGCTCAACTGGGATAGTGATCTCCACTGACCCTTTGTTGATTTTTGTTGGAATGTTCAGGACCTGAAAATCAAAATAATGAAAGGAGTCAGAAATAGACTTTTTTTATGGGAATCAAAAGAAGATGAACTATTTTGACAATAACCTGGAAGAAGGAGGTCTGAGAAGGGTCAAGTCCAGTGTTTCCAGGTGGGACAACAACATCACTTGGCGCAACCAAGCCAACCCGAGCAGGGGCTCCTACCTGTCCCAGAAAAACATAGAATTCAGATATTCAAATAGATGGCAAAGACATACTAAATATGTTAAATAATAACCAAAAAACCAGAAGTGATATTTATTTAAATAGGCAAAAGCAAGACACAACAAAGAAATCAGCCCACAATATGTAAAGGGTAAACACCATCAGTTCATTACTCAAGAACTCTTGAAAGTCTTATATAGAAGACCAGAACAGTCAACTGGAAGTTGAAAATAAGAAATTCAAATAACTATGTATGAAAATATTATATTACAAGGTGTATTAACTGTATCACAGTGATTACTAACATGCTCATATAATTCACATGGTCACAACCAACTCAGCACAAAAACAAACAGGAACTGACTCAATCAACAATGGTGTATACCTAAACCTTATTCATATTACATATGCACGTGCATTGTACAAGTTAAGAATAGACATAACATAATTCATTAGACTCTAGATTTGTTCATTTCAAAAATCCAAAAAAGATATGCAGCCTAAAGTCAAATCACCAAAACAATCATGGAATGAACTTATTATCTCAACAACCATAACAGTAATTAACCTTTCAAGTTCTACCAACCCACCAAAAAAATCAGTAGGCTTATCTTGCAACAGTACACATTCAATAACCATCTTATGGACAAGAAATTGGCAATACAAAGTAAACTAAATCCCAATTTATCAAGAAACCAATAATAACTCAAACATCAAACGCATAAACAAAATCAGCATTTATTGCATGAAGAGCCTCATTACCTTGTATTTTCCAACTTCCTCCCTCACTTCCTTCAGATCACCCTTGGTGAAGATCAGTCCAACATTTCCCTAATTAATTTACATCAGGTAAGAAAAATTATAAGATTCAGAATTACACATATATTATCAAATACGTTATTTATAATATTTAAAATATATATTAAGCCATTTACATAAACAAAAACTAAATGCATATTTTCTTATAAGTATAAAGAAAAAAAATTAAAATATAATATCGAATAACAATAGGATCTACAGTTAGTGTAGTCGAAAATATTAAATATTAAACTAAAAAATTAGAAACAGAAGAAAACAGGTGTTGTACGTTTTGAATGTTCAAGATTTTGGGGGAAAAGAAAAAAGTAGGAGAGACGATGGCATACGAGAAGCAAGGGGATGAGGGTGAGGATGTTGTGGTTGTTAGTGTTTTGAGCGTGGAGCTTGATGGTCCTCTTCATCATGGTGTTCTTCCCCATCAGAACGATGGAGTGGCCTGGCGGATGTGCTGGAGCTGGTTTGATCGGCTCCCACGATCAACATCTGCGACTTGGAGGGTTTTGTGGTCTTGTGGTGCCTGCCCCCAAGTTATGGAGGGTTCATGCGTTTATATACGCGAGGTGTGGGCTTGGAGCTCGGGTATGTGCCCACAACGCACATCTTTTTGGACCCATTTGGATTATACAATTACAATGCACCTCGGATAAGCTACTTTATTTATGTGTGTCTGCACTCTTTTCTGCTTCCTCGGACAACATTCTCTTTCTTTTCACACACTTGATTAATTCTAATTAATACCTCCTTCATTGCACCATATGTATTATGCCTCCATCACAATGCAACAATATCTCATTTTAAACCAAACACCCCAAAACTATCATTAATTGTCACATTAATATCACTTTTATTATTTTAATATTAAAATGATTTCATTAATATTATTTTACTCATTTGATGTAAAAAATTCATTTGGTGTTATTTTAAAGTGTAAATTAAATTTTTTTTATATAATTAATAGAGAAAATATAAATTCTACCTAATTAATTATTAGGGCATTCCAAATTTTCAATATATAAATTAATTACTTTGTTTCATTAATTAAGGCATTCCATTAATTTAGGTGTAATTAATTATTGGTATATAAATTTGAACCAATTATTTTTTTTGAAAGTAATTATATCCAATAAGGAGAGTAATTAAATTTA
>JAYMTP010005129.1:0-13845 GCA_036897365.1 Geranium brycei
TCTGTGTTTCATCCAAGTGTCTGTCACAACGTCACAAACATTGTGCCAGACATCGTGTGCCTAATCCGAATTTTCAAATACTATAACGAGGAGAAAACTGGGTGCAACGAGAGTTAGAACTGATTATGACAACCTAAGGGTTGTCAAAATCATTCCGGGCCCTCGTTCACCTAGTTTTAACTAACATAAGAAGGGATCGGGCTGATTATGACAATCTGAAAGGGAGACTCAACCTTTAGGATAAAAGTGTAACGTGGTTCAGAGCGTGACAATGGTAAATATTGTACCGAGGGGAAAACAGGTGCAACGAGGGTGCGCACTGATTATGACAACCTAACAGTTATCATATCACTATGGACCCTCGTTCACCCGGTTTCAACAATTGTAAGGGGGGATAGGGTTGATTATGACAACCTAAAAGAGAGACAGTACCCTCAGGGGTGAAAGTGTGACGAGTGGAGAAACATGGTATAAGGACTTGTATGATTTGTGTAAAAACTTGTCTGATTTATAGAAAGATTTGTTTCATTTACGCAAGGACTTGTCTGATTTGTGTTAGGGTTTATCTTATTTGTATAACTGTTTGACTGATTTGGGTAAATATTTGACTAATTTGTGCAACTACTTGTCTAATTTTAGGGTAGTTATAAATTTAATTATAGTGTTTATTCGATTACTTAAACTTAACTAATTTATGGGTAATTATTATATGTGTAATTATGGTAATTATTGAATTAATATTTAACCAAGTGACACCTCAACAACAAGCGCGTCGAATAATCAAAACACGCAAGGTAATTCGCACAAGGTTGAGCCTTCGTTCCAGATTTCCCCTCTCTTTCTCAAGGAAACAAAGGATGTGACGTTATGATGACGTCTCGATGACGTCATTTATAAAAATTTCAATCTATTGTCGAGTTTAGAGCTAAGACGAAGAAGCTCATCACCCTCCTCTATCAAGCTACTAAGGTCAAGTTTCACCAATAGGAGTTGCATCATCAACGACGCCAAGTAATTCATTGAGAAAACTCTCATTCTCCCTCAATGCTACACTAAAGATCTCGTTAAGTGTGTCTTCGCCACCATCGCTATCAACTTCTGCAAAATATCGTTTATGCACTAGAACTCCATCTTTTGGTGTCGATGTCCTTCCAAGGAGTACCTCGGCCTTCCTTCTATCACTGCCAACGAACTCATTCTCTGTCTCATTTGAGAGCATATTGCGATTTTATATGCGTGAAGAAAATTAGACGTTGACAAATACTGAGTCACCTGAGTATCGATCTAACGTTGTTGCTTCACTTGTCTTGGCGACGAGGAATTTCATATTTGTTTGAGGAAGATGACATCATCTAATAATTTTAACCTTTTCAAATTATTGGTAAAGAATAAGTGCACTTTCAATTATGGTGATTATTAAAACCTTTTTGCTCACTGTGATCTTACAAGTTAACTGTGTTGGTCGTTAACATTTTTTATTCACCACAACTCTGCAAAAATTATATAGTTAACCATAACTTTGTACAATCTTTAAAAAATAAATTGCAAACTATTAGTTGATATGGTATTTGAAACATAGAAAATAGTTGATAAATTATGTTGTATTGGATAATATTAACCTTTGAAGAATCTGAAGAAAAAAATGTCATGGATAATTTGTAAAATAAAATTTATATTCACGTGTATAATGCATATTTCAGCATTCAAATAAGGTAAAAAGATATATAACAAAGAATGAAATTTTCACCAACTTTACTCACTAAAGTTACCAAAACATCCTAAGCAACATCCAATGATAGTTTCAGTCCAAGTACTGAAGAAACTTTGCTGAATAACTCTATAGCAGACAATACAATACAAAATCTAACATCTCCTGTAAACTACAGTATAAGGAACTCAGTTCATTTCATGACTAAAACTACAGTATAAAAGAACTCAGTTCATTTCATGACAAAATTTAGTGTGTCAATTCAATAAAATTTGCTATCCTATCTCACCCTACTCTTGTTTCTTTGTTTTCTCTTCTTTTCTGTTTTGGCCTCCAGTGTACAAACTTATGCCTCAAATATCTCCCATATGCATACATACACTTAAACATCTATCCTTCACACCGAAAGAAGAAGAAAATCAAGAACAAAGCATAAACGAAAGCTTCATATACCATTTCCGGATAGAGCTCAAGATCTGAACAAATTCTAAGAGGTAAGCTTCACTCTTAAATACTACGACTCCCCTGCATAATTTTCATGGAAAAGGAAATGTGTCATGAATTGGAAAGCTTGTACATATACTCAAAGAAAAGAAAGATTCTTACCCATCTATTTCAACTGTAAGCTAATGACGAGATTTCTCCCCGTCGTCTGAACTGAAATCTTTGTATTCCTTCTCACCCAAACTTGAACCGTTATAGCGGCCTGTCAACAGGCTCCGATGGCGTTGTAATGACTGCTGTAGCATTTGTGAAGATGCTGACATCGCTAAAGAATTTTTCTTTGGCAGGGAAATTTTGGATTCATCATTGTCTGAACTTGATGATGGAAGATGGTGTACATCTGATTTGTGATGTTGCATTTGTGAAGATGTCGGCTCTGATGAAGACTCTTTCTTTGAAATGGAATGTTCCTTCCCGTCCTCAGAAATTGACTGTTCATCTATTTGTCCGTCTCTGATTTGTGGGGACGGTCCTCGGTGATCATCTGACGACTGCTGGTGCATTTGTGAAGAAGTGGACACTGGTGAAGAACCTTTCTTCGAACTATAAGAATCTTTCTTCGAACTAGAAGATTCAAATTCATTGGAGCTTGACTCGTCATCCATCTGTAGATCTGCTATATGTGAGAATAGATGGCGTTGACGATCTAATGACTGTTGTAGCAGTTGTGAAGATGTTAGCACTGATGATGAGCCAGTCTTGGAACGGGAAATTTTGGATTCATCTACATTGTCATCAGAACTTGACTTGTCTCCATCATCTGAACTTGACCCATCATCTTTCTTCGAATTGGAATGTTTAGATCCATCAGAAGTTGATTCACCCTCTGCATGCCGGTCTCTCATATCTGGGAACAGGCAGCGGCGGCGATCTGATGCTTGCTGTTGCATTTGTACAGCTGTGGTCACCGATGAAGAGTCTTTCTTGAGAGATTTTGCAGCTGCTGTCTTTTGTTGTTCTTTAATCTGATTGCACACCTTATCTAACATCCTCAAGAAATCGCGTACTATCACAAACAGGCGCAAACCTTCATCTTTTCCAGAACTCCCGTGGAAGTAATCTCCCGAGCTCTTCACGAGAGCCATGATCCTTTTTTCCTCCTCCAGTAACTGCTTAATTTCAACCTCTGCACGCTCCAAGAAGCCGCCCATCGTCACGTGGAATTCATCAGCCTCATTCTTTTCACCCATGTGCTCAGCCTGAGACTTCAAGAATTCTTTTGATTTTATTAATGACTGGCCGAGCTGTGAGAGCGTAGATGTTAGAGAGTCAGCATCTATCACGGCTGCCTTTTTTATATCCTCAAGTTCTGTGCTTAAACCAGAAACCACTTCAAGACCGAGTTTGCGATAGTGTTCTCCCATGTCACCTCCAAAATCCTCATCAAGGTCCTCCGTTTTCACACTCGAGACACTTCTGTGGCTAATGCTTTCTTGGCGAGCTGCTCGCAAGCCTTCAAAGCGGATGATCTCCTGAACCACAAAGTGCAATAGTGTTGTCTTTCCATCAGTTCCTTTCACATCAGACAGCTTCAATAGTGTGTCAAGCTTGAATGCTATTGCACCACCACGGTAGGTACCATCATTCATGCGGTTTCCAGTCTTGAGAACTGCTTCTAAGAGTTTCAGAAATAGCCTGCTTTTCTTGAGTTTAGTGCTAGCCACCTGCCATTTAAGACAAGACATCCATAATTGGTCGCATACATTGGTTATTTCTAGTTTTTGAAACACAACTTTCAACTTCAATTGAATTTCACTATTTTAGATATATTGTCACCAACTGTTGTGCCTCAAGCAAACTTGACTACCAATATGAATGTGTGGAAAGGATCAAAAGAAAACAGACAGCTATGACTACAGAGATAGAAGTGCAATATAGATATTGAACACATACCTCTAGAGTAGCAAAGGACTCTTTAATTCCATTGGTTTCCTCCTGAAGATTGCTTAGGAAAAGCAAACACTCTAGGCGTTTATACGCAAATGGGATGCTGACCAAAGATTTGAGGAACTGCTCTGCAGGGCCAAGTTGCGCAACATCCCCATCGTATAACTTAAGCTTCATTTCCTCGTCCTGTGTGGGTGCCATCTTCAACAAGGTTGTAATGAGTTCCACCGAAAGTTCGTTACCTGATTCAGTTGATTAATAAGTGTCTAGATATGCCTCCGAGTACGATATCCATGTACATCCTTAACATTTAACAACTATTACCATCAAGACATGTAAAACCACAATTACTTGAAACTAATAATGGCTAGCTATGTAAGTACTCCTGTAATTTCTTTGTCATATTCAAAACAAATGGTGGTTGGTCTTTCAGTCTGACATTGGAGTTAGCAATCACACCTGGGCAATTATAGAGGTTTTTACTGTCGGATTTCAGAGTTAATTAAGAGCTACGGTGCATGTTTGCAGTGAAAAAATTCCTTTCCTCTGTCACTGCAAACAGACAATTATAGCATGCTAATTGACAGTATGTAATTGTGCTTTGAGATAGTTTCGTGCAAGTTTTCTAGCATGCACATAAAGGAAGAGAAAGAGAAGCACCTTCAGTAAGCGCATCACAGATCTCTTTGGTTGTCACGCTTAGCGCTTTTAGGAGAATTGATAAATTTTGTGCTTTCTTTTTATCAATAATCTGGATATACTGTACAGTAGGCTCCGGAACATGTTCTCTCTTCTGTGGTTTGTTTTGATTTGCATTAGCGTAGCCAAATAAAGATTCCATCATCTCCTCATTAAACCTACATAATTTGGAAGTTAGATTGTTGAATTTGAAATTTTATGAAATCAAAAAACAGAAGTCGAAATGAGGAGTGATGGACTTACTGGAAAGAGCCAGTACTGATTTCATTCCAGACCATGGAGCGGTTAGGATTGGCAGCAACCTTATCCCAAAAGAAAGGCTTCAACTTGGCTTTATGAGCTCCATCATCAGAATCTCCGGGGGCAGCGCCTTTCTGTCCAGGTTTTTTTGGAGGTGGTGGAGCACGACCGCCTTTTAGAGGAGGAGGTGGCGGGGCATTTCCAGGAGGACGAGGGGGAGGGGGAGCTGGCGGTCCGGGAGGTGGAGGAGGCGGAGGATCTTCTGTTGTAGCTTCTACTTCTCCCCCGGGAGGAGGTTTCAGAGATGGAATTGGTCCTAGTGTTCCAGTGAACGAGGAACAATGATTTGACCCAAACTCAATGTTTCTTGAAGACAACATCATTTGCTGACCAAGATCCAATTCTTTGTGGCTGCTATTTCCTAAACTCGAAGCTTGACCTGGAGAACCTGTCAAAGTTCAAAAAGTTTATTACAACAAACATTATATAGCGTTAAAGATCGCCATTGGATAATGAAAAAGCTCGAGTGTTGCATACTAGCAGTAATGCGACTCGATGCAAGGGAAGATCTCTCATCCCGTTTTCCAGCTTGAACGGATCCACTTTCTTCTCCACCTTTCTTAATACAGCAAAATAGAACCACTGCAACTAAGACAATTACCACTACTATAACTGCAATAACAATGGTAACCAGTTGTACCATGTCAAGGCCAGACTGCTTTTCTGCATGTTCAACAGTTACCCTCGGACTTGGTGGAGGAAGCTTAAAACCTGATGGTGCTGTAAAAGGGTGAACAGTGACAGGTTGGGTTGATAATGGTTTTGGAGGCATAGCATGGAAATGTCGAGGATAGTCATATGTTGAAGATGGTGCTGAGGCTGGAGACGGAGCAAAATCTGGATGATTTTGTTCTGGTTTATCCGGAGTACTCGCCAGGTGTCTTCTGGGAGTATCGGGCCAATCAAAAAGCAACTCAGGACACCTGATGAACCAATTTGCAGAGCTTGCTCTGTTTTTACCTAAGCAATCCAATACTGTCTGTTTCATTTTTGGAGGCAGAATCTCAAAAGCCTTAAAGACACTTTTCTTCAATAGTATTGAATTAAATTTACTAATTGCCTCCTTTGTCACGTACATGTCAACATCTCCTGTTGCTTTTTTCCTGTCCACCAGTTCCTTCCTGCAGTGGTTCAAGGCCTGCTTCGCCTTGGTTAGATATTCAATAGCATAATTGTAATAAAAATCTATTATGTAACCTACAAATTAGAAACCGGGACTATACAGAAGAAAAAAAACGTCAAGGAAAATCCTAACAGTTTCATTCAAGGTCATAAAACGTGATCATCATACTTCAGTTATGCTTGCACTACCAAATTCACTAGTTTAGATTTCCACAACTATTGAATGGGACAGTAGTATTGAGATTCATTTTAATCATCCTAACAATCAAAATCACTTCTCCAAGGCATATATTACTAACATATGTATTATAAACATGCCTGTTGTCTCCTAAGTATCCACATTCTTCAATGTACACGGGCAAGTAGACAAAACAAATTCTTATATTCTATAAGTCATGACACGGATCATCACGTTAATGGTAACATCATAGCATGCATAATCGTTTTCGGAATTGCAGAATATAAACACAAGAAAGATACTGCAGAAAAATATACCATGTTAAGGGGAGGAGGTTTCTCCTCAGAATTCCATGTAGCTAAAGCACAGAGCAGAATGACAAAAACAATGGCATAACCAACTCTTCTGTATTCCATTGTTTTTCAAATCAATGAATCCCCTTCTCATCTCATCGAATATCACTATTCTTCCACACCCAAAAAAACCCTTAATGCGTTACACTTTTTGGGCAAAGCCCAATCACAGATCCTCCAAATTTCCTCTTAAGGAAACAATCCCCAAAAAAGATTATGTTAAAAATGATCACATCTGCAAATAACCCATCAAAACTACAAATGCAATCGATCGATCAATCACAAAAATGAATGATTTTTCCTTTTCTAGAAGCTAATAACTTTTGGGGGGAAAACACCCCCAAATGTAATGAACGCGGAGGCGAAGAGTGAGATAGAGATTTCTGTTTCTGGGTCCTAAGGAAATTGAAAAATGAAGGTATAGTGGAGAAGAGTTTTGTGCTGGGTTTGGATTATTGTGTGTTCTTGGCTTCGGCAAGAAAGAGATTGACAGGAAACTCTAGCATTGGCTACAACACCAACGTCAACTCAACATTTTGGGACACCCTTCGGTTACTATAATTGTTTATTCTTTTTCCCAAGTTTTTTTTATGTTGCTTCGATGTCATTAAGATTGAAATTTCTGTCTAAGATTATTAATTATTATCTTGTAATAAAATGTTAGCTCACTTGAATACATATATCAAGCTATTAATGAAATATAAAATGACTTTTGTGATATTGATTTAAATTGTTTTAGTAATGTGACAAATCATTTAGGGCCAAATCTATTAAAAAATGTTGTGTTACTTATAACTTAGATTGCAATTTAAACTAGCTTATTCAACTGTGTCAAATTTATTGCATACATATTAATATTTGTTCATCTTAAATAAAGTGTAACACTCATTCTTCCATATTGATGTCCACAATCTATCAAATCAAGTGACCCTGAATTGATGATCATTTTTGGATTATCTTCTCCACTTTGAATGTTCCAATGGGTTTGATTCTTGAGGAACTCAAGGCTTAGGTGTGGTCCTGTCCTGACTGCAAATATGGTATTTTGGCATAAGCTTCCTTCTTCCTATAAATAAAAAAGCATTAGGAATCATCAGGATTCTCCTTATGTTACCTTCAAACTTCGAATGCCTGAGGCTCTGATACAAATACTGGAAAACACATAATACAAAACCAAGGCAAATGCACACATACAATAAGAGTTAGAAGCAAAGCAGACAAATATTAAAGAGCAGTAATGACCTCATTCTCAATGGGCTTGTATTCACAATATGTTATAAAAGAACACAACACAGAAACTTATTAGTAAAATCTCAGCACAATTAGCAATATAAAGTTATGCTGAGAAAATATTACACAAGAAACTTTTGATTGGAAAAAAATCCTCTTTGGTACACCTCAATGAATTCCTTGAAACTTGAGAAATATGAATGAAATTGAAATAGAGATTATGGTGCCAAACATGCCCTCTTTGTGGCTCATTGGTATGGGAAACAAAACAACGAAAGACA
Source organism: Geranium brycei (assembly GCA_036897365.1). Taxonomy (NCBI): domain Eukaryota; kingdom Viridiplantae; phylum Streptophyta; class Magnoliopsida; order Geraniales; family Geraniaceae; genus Geranium; species Geranium brycei. The sequence goes on from JAYMTP010005129.1 coordinate 8,263, forward strand.
TCTGCCACCCTAAAAAAAATAACAAAACAGAATGCCAAAAGGTTTTCAGGCCATCAACAAAAACACAAGGAATATAACCAGATATTTGATTCATATCATCAACCTTCCATTGTTCGCAAAACTAGTCAACCGACCAGCCGGAGAAAACCAACATCTGCATCACAAAGCTCAGATAACTAAGTGGCCTTCTTGACGATCAAATCTCTGCGTTTTGAGTATGTTGCTTGACGAGAGGAAGGAAACTTAATTTTCTCCATCAGGCGCTTTCTTGGAAAATAAGGATTGGGATTTCTTTCTAAGAAAAAAGAGATGACTTATAGGATAACTATAAAACAGTGCATGCAAATGTTTATAAGAGCACGATAATTGATCTTGATTCCCTGGCAATATTAATACCCTCCAGAGCATTTGTTTCAGTCAGTTTGTGTAAATGAAAATTGCACGGAATCTCAAATTTGATACTACATACTGAAACGCTTCAGAAGAAATGGAAAAAAGTAGTAACAGTCACACAACTTATATCGAATTCATTGTATTCCCAATTTTAGTACTTGACTTCCCACCATTTACACTTATGTATCACATTTTCCTTGTACTTAATCCCATCACTTGTGTCATCTGACCCAAATCAAATTGTGACATTTGTTTTTTAAGACTTGTTTTGGGATGGAGACAGTATCAAACTTATTAGCATAGGACGCTATGAAATTAACCGCATTGATCGAAAGTGAATTTTGAACTCAAATTCAAAAGACTGCACATATTCTGGGAATATTGAAACCAGTAAGTATTAGGTATAGCACAAGCAAACATATTCTTAGTTATACTGGTTTTCTCGCCATAAAAGGAAACATAATGACAATACACTATAAAATAATTCCCAAAACCAGAAAACTCCAAACACAAACTTTGTAATGGCACAAACACAACAATATTATCTGAACAATATTGTGAGTTCCTTCAACATGATGGAGATGTAGCTCAGATGGTAGAGCGCTTGCTTAGCATGCGAGAGAGGTACGGGGATTGATACCCCGCATCTCCAAAATCTATTTCCTTTTGTCTTCTATCCTTTATTCCAACTGCCTTTGATTGTGTTATATATGTTTTTCCTTTTCCCATCATTATATTATATATCCTCTGCAAAATATTAGTGATTGCTTTTGCTCTTGGCAGCAAGGTCCACTCAGGATCATCATCCACAGCGATAATCTTTATTCAAGAAAAAACAACAAAATTTTTCAAGAAAAAAAGAAGAAAAAACAACAAAAGGGAAATGAACATTTTTGTTATTAAAGACGGACCAGAAGGCCTTCAGGTACTATGACATTGTAAAGGACAAGATTTATTAGCATTACAGAATGCAGATCATTGCTTCTCTTTATCGGTGACCATGATCTCACTTAAACAGAGAAAATATTTTGTCTATAAAACTAGCAAGTAAACCACCCATACTCATATCAGTTTCTTCATCCCATGGAAATGGAGCAATCGGTTTTGTTGCTTCAAGAAGATCTTCAATTGATATCCTTGGCTTCGATTGCGCCAGTGCAACAATTCTATGCTTGTACATCTCCGGGTCTGGACAGAACTCCTGAAATAAACGGGGCAAAAACATCAAGTTGTCATGAAATTGCATAATGCATTATCTTCAACCACATGAGTGAAGGCTGGTTACTATTACCTGATCAGCATGCATTTTCTTCACAAATGTCTTGAATATACTGAAATTTGTTTTCTCTAGCAGATCATCCGACAAACGAAGGTATGTTACACCATGCATCCTCAGTTTTGGTGGGCCTTGTTTGTTTATACCATTTGGCCTTGCATTTAGGAGTATTTGATTGTAACCGGCGCGATCATATCTTGCGAGCGCATTCTCACCAGCAACAGGAATGTTCTCTCTCCAGCCTCCACTCAAGACCTGCTGAACTAGTTCCTGAGGCGCGCTTTTAGCATCAGCCGGTTGATCAGTGTCCCTCATCTCAAGACATGTGAAATTTAATATGGAGTGATGCCTCGACAGCATCCTTGCTATCGGCCTGTATCCGTCTCTCTCCTTCAGGTTGTAGTATCCTGCAGTGAGCTCTGCAGCGTGACTATCGGACATGTACCACCAGTGTATACCTGATACCTGTTTCGACCATGAAGACATGAATCATCTGACTCTGACTGATAAGTTACACTATTGATATAAGTTGCAAGATTGGTCTGTACTTTTGTTGCTAATGTGACTTTGCAGCCCAAGAATGCTTTATTAGCCTTCTCCATGATCTGATCACCATGGGAAATTAACTTGTTCGAATACCATGTTAAGAAGAACTTCCCCTTCTCGGTAAGGTACGTTCCGCCTGATTTAAAGAATTGTGTGGATTCAGGCATGTCATTGTACTCCCCTGCATCATTTGGAAGCTCCCATTCGGGATGGCCTGCGCTCGTTGCAGCCTCTTTGAACTCAGCTTTAAGATACTTGTCATAGCACTGCAGTGTTTTTATGTCTTATTAGGCTCATTATTCATGTGATTCTGAAAGTAACAAGAACTCGGCTTACCTGAAACTCTCCAATGCCAGGAAAAGCCCATCCTTGACTCGAAGGATACGAGGGGTACCTGAGCTCCCCTGCCGGGCCAAGCCCTACCTCAATGTCTATTATCACTCCATCTTCAAGAAAATCGGACATATTTTCTCTGAAGCTCTTCATGTAATCACTATATATCTGAATAAACCAATAACCCGTCATACCTTCAATTTCTAATATTTACCTTTTTTTATCATCAGTAATTTAAACGGTAATACGCTGACATGGGGATTGGAACTCATGCTTATTACATGAGCTCTCTGCCACTTCACCCACAGCCTTTGGTCAAATTCTAATATCAATGCTAAGAGATTGGCATGAACTTGTGTTACCTCAATAGCAGTTCGCCCGTGAAAGAGAGGCAGGTTATCTACACCAAGAGTGAGATACTCCTTGTTCCTATTACCACTCAGGTTGGTGTAAAAGACGTCGGGGTCTGATTCTCCAATGTCAAGTACCCATTTGGGGATTGGAATTGTAACAATGTCTCCAACATTGCCACCACATTGGTGGAAGGACATGATGACTTGTGCTTTCAAGTCACACAGCTGAATGAGCTGAAACAAGTCCCTATAAGCTGTCCACCCATATTGCTTAGGGCCTTCAGATTCTATGATCCCCCACCAGACATCCACCATGACACCATCAATACCTGCTGCTCTCAACTCCTTCAGCTGCTTCTCCAGCCCGTCTCTGTCCTCGAGAACATTATCAGTCGTAACGACTCCCAACTGAAACAAGGAGAAGAAAATTAAATATATCAGATGATCACATGCTTTTTTTGTACCTAACATATGTAATGGTGGTAGACATGACTTACAGGGAGCATGACATAGACCGGCACGTAATTTGCTAGCATCTTCTCATTGTAGGTGAGAGCCTGCATTTTGTTTGCAAAGGGTTCTTATGACATGTATGGAAAAGTTGTGATATGGAGGTGCTACTGATCTTGTCTTGTGAGCAACAGTCTACTCTTTAATCTTATATAGTAGAAAATATATAATTTTGTTACCCTTATCCTTTTTCTTGTTTTGCCCTTTGCTGTGACCTTATCTTTACTTCTGAAACAGTGCATATTTATGTGAGCCCTGTGGGGATGTTCTGTTAAACTAAAATCCAAATGATTTTGTTGTCTTGTAGCCTCATTTCTGCTACAGATTGAGATGAGAGTATGGGTTAGACCATTCTTGAGAGATAGGATGCCTCCAAGAGGGGCAAAAGGGTCATTTCCATCTTTAGCCCAATGAAATTTTACTTTGCATTCTCACTTCTTTTACTGTGATTACTCCTAGTAAGATGTCACTATTACTAGGATGTGTTGGTCACATAATTGAATTTAAAAGCTGAAAATAATCGAAGAAGATGCTAGTTGGTGGTACAAGTGCTTACCTCAGCAGGTTGTGTGGTGGAAACCTCAGAAGCCACAGCTCTACAAGTCTTGAGCATATTGGGAGATCCAAATGCAACACCATATGTGAATCCTAACCTCCTTACCTGTGTTGCTCCTTGTGCAGCCTCAACTTGGTAAATCAATGGCATTTCTCTAGAAATAGAAATGTCCCTCTCGTGAAGCCTAATTTTGTTTCCAAAACCACCAACTGGAGAGTAAACATAGCTTGCCATATGGATGACAAATACTTCCCTGGTTCTGTCGTTTATCGATATAGTCGAACAATGATGTTATGTTGAAACAACCTCTACCTGAGAAGAAAGGAGATGATGTCTTGTGCACAGAAGTGAACTCCCAAGTTTTCGGGTTCGACGACTTGTTGGAGCTTTAAAAGAGTTCATTGTGAAGAGAAATAGAGCACATGCTTAATCAATGAATGAGTGATTGAGAATTTTTGCTCAGATGGAGGAACTTTGAATGCCAATCATACATTTATTTTCTGGTCGTATTTGTTTTGTTCTGTTTAACCAGGTTATGTGAAGTCATACATGGCCCTCTTTTGTTATTTTCTTTAGCCATCCCATGTCGGTCACTAGATGGCTATGAAATGAAATACAATTAACGATGGTGAGTGAACAATTCTTAGTAAGAAAATAAGATATTGCGTGATAAATTAATAAAAATTAAGAGGTCATTTGAAATATGAAAAGCTAAGTGTTACAGGGGAGGACTTTTCACACTCTCATTAGGTGGATGAGCTCTTGAGATGTTGAGATTTTCTCGAGTTCACCACATAGTTGTCATGTAAACGTTATGTATGTTAAGTGTGTATGATTAAGTTTAAGTTTAAGAAAATTATTTTCAGTGTGAATTCACTATGCTGAGATCGATTATACCCGAAAGACGCTCTCATGAACACCCAAAGGCACATGAAAGAATTAAAACACGACGGAGCTCTCCACGACTACGTGCGCAAGTTCTCACCCCATGCTCCAAACTTCGGACATGAGTAAGATCGAGCCCCTCTTCAATTTCATGGAGAATTTACAACCTGAGTGTGACACGTGCTCGAGGCTCAGGACATTAAAGACATCTCCACTGACCACACCTTGACCGAGAAGATGAAAGACTCTTGCCAACCACCCTCGACCGCCAATTGAGGCAAGGCCAAAGATACCAGGGCTCCCCAAGAGACCCCCGAATCTCACCAAGGCTCAAACAACTGTGGAGGCCCCATTGCCACCCGCAAGGCAATCCCATAAAAAGGCGGCCGACTCAGCCACTTCTACTTATCCCAAGAACTCCATGCCACATCTATGATGGAATGCACTGGACTAGGGAATACCACCAAAGTAACCGAATCAACGTGCTATTGCACAAGGAAGATGGTGTCCAATACGATCCCGTGGATAAAGAAGAAGCTCATATGGAATGTGCCCACCTTGGTGCTACCCACGTATCCTTCTCCAAGAACATGAAGATAAGGAAAGACTCGACCTTACGACGCTCCCTCCTCAACATCGAGGTGGTAATCAACTCAAATGAAATCTCTGTCATTAGGGTTGTCCATTTGGACCCGGACACTCGACAACAACGGGTAAAGAAACGGGTCTCT
>JAYMTP010005130.1:0-13845 GCA_036897365.1 Geranium brycei
TGTGGCGGGCGACGGACGTTCGTCGAAGGCGAAGAGATTTAGGACATAAGGGTCTAGGGCGAGATAAGCAAACGAAGCGACTCTGTCTAATTTCTTATTCTTAACGTTTTAAGTTTTAAATTTTAATTGATTTTATAAAAAATAAAATTCTGGCCCTCCTGGGCCGTCTGATGAACCAAAGTGTTCGCCACCGTTCGATTAGCTTAAAACGGGGCGGTGAGGTGAAACAAAACGCCGAGGCTGCCGTTTATTAGAACACTGTTACACAACTCCTCTCTCACTCGAAAATCCAGCACACCTTTTCTCCTCCTCTCACTCTGAGAACTTCCGACGAGTTCTCGGACCTTCCAACGAGCTCTCAAACCTTTTGGTGGGAGGACGACTGGCCATTTAGAGGCATCGCCTGAGTTACTTTGAGGAGGGGGTTTTAGTTTAGTTTTTTTTTCTCTATTGATCTCTCTGGTGTGTGTTTGAGTTCGAAAAGAGGGTTTCCCGTGAATATAATTTTATTGAACTCATAACCAGTTTCAGTAATTTAGTAACCAAACTTCACCAATTTAGTTTAGAGCTGCAGTTCCAATCAAGAGCACACCATCTAGGCCCAGAAAATATTTAACACTAGAATTATGGGGCACGTCCAAACAAATTGGACAAGCCCTCCAAAAATAGGCGTATGCCGCTGTAAGCAACGAATGCACGGTATTCTTTAGTAAAAGGCGAAAGAACAGTTCGCTATGTATTCATTGCACGGCTGCGTGAGTTCTTGGTTCACTAGGATACTGTTTATATAAGCTCACTTGCTCTTCCACTCACCGTTTCTTCCGATGTGGGACTATTGAAACGTCCTCATCCTGAATACAAGCTTTTCTGTTCAAGCTAACCAAGTTCTATCTTTTTATGGCTACAGAGCTAAACACAAAACCCCACTTGGATCATCTGCCAGACTGCCAGTAAACATTACAGACTCCACAACTGAACAAATTGGTCGCTTTATGCTTCAATGTTAAAATCAGGCTACCATGTTTACGATTATAAGCTTAATTTGTATCCAATTCAAAGGCATAACCATGAAGACCATCTTATCAGTACACATCAGTTAAATTTTTTAACCATTCGACTCATATGTCATAGTTTTTGTCCGAGCTCGTAACATAGCCGACGATCTAGCTGTCAACTGATATTTTGACAAATTGAGTATTTAGGGATCTCCAAACAGACAAAATAATGGTTTCACTAGCAAACATGACGTGAACCTTATCCTTTGATTAGTCTGAATCCCCAAAAAAGGACTACACATTTGTCCTTGCAGCATCAATACATGTATAAATAAATGTGCACATCTGTTTCATGTCTCACAGAACCATAATTAGAAGTCTTTGTGTATAAACAGTAACTTCAGCAGCATACTAACTTTAGCCATGGCAGATGCAAAGAAGCTAGAGGAAGGACTAGGAGGTAGCGATTCGGTCACTGAACATGTGGAAACTGAGAAAGAGGAGAGGAACACAGAGATCAACGTAAAGGAGGAGGAGCAGCCATTGGTGAAGCATAAGAGCAAAAGGGTTGCTACTTTAGATGCATTTAGAGGACTCACCATTGTGGTAAGCATTACATATATTATGCAAGCAATGGTTTAGCTCTTACAACTTCTTTTTCTGAACTGTTACCAATATTGGTTCAGTTGATGGTGCTGGTGGATGATGCTGGTGGAGCATATGCAAGAATCGATCACTCTCCATGGAACGGTTGCACCTTAGCTGATTTCGTCATGCCCTTCTTCCTCTTCATCGTGGGCGTCGCCATTGCCTTGGCCCTCAAGGTACACAAAAGCATTATACAATCTCATCACCATTTGGCACTAACATTTTCATGAAAAGGAACTTCTTCTGATCCTATTCTTGATCCTGATGCTGAGCAGAGAATTCCCAAGGTCAAGTTCGCAATCAAGAGGATTGTCTTTAGGACATTGAAGCTCCTCTTTTGGGGAATTCTGCTGCAAGGTAATGATTTTCTTACATTTCAGGACATGATTGTGAGTTCCATGGTTTTTGGAATGTAGATTGTTGATGAAACATGAGAGCTTACCTAGTACCTTCTTTCTGCATATTAGGAGGATACTCTCATGCTCCTGATGATCTCTCCTATGGGGTTGATATGAAGCAGATCAGATGGTGTGGGATCCTACAGGTACTAACCATATATATTCACTTTTCTGATACTCAATCTAGGGATAATTGTAAGAACTGGTTGTGAATTATCTCAATTCTATATAATTACGAGCTTTTGGGTAACTTTCTTGTTTATTTGGAACAGAGAATTGCATTAGTGTACATGGTTGTGGCTCTGATAGAAACTCTGACGACCAAGCTGAGGCCAACGGTCTTGAAACCAGGATATTTCTCCATTTTCACTGCATATAAATGGCAATGGTGAGCAACAATATAAGAGCCATAACATGAATTTTTCCGAGAAGGAAACAAAGGTCTTAATATTATTATGTCTGCATTTGATTTAGGCTTGGAGGGTTCATATCTTTCCTCATTTACATGATCACAACATACTCTCTATATGTTCCTGATTGGAGCTTTGAGCACCACCATCGCCATGGATCCGAGACTTTAGTGGTAAAAGAAACATTCCACTGTTACAACCTTGTATACATCAGAATATTGCAGTTTCAGACACTGACTGTTGGTTTCAGGTGAAATGTGGGATGAGAGGGCACTTAGGACCTGCCTGCAATGCTGTTGGTTACGTGGACCGACAGGTTTGGGGGATTAATCATCTCTACAACTCCCCAGTTTGGCAACGATTGAAGGTTAGTGTCAGCTACACTTCTGTCCTAACAACATTTAGTGTTTTTAGTCAATTTTACTGATAGATGATGTGTTTGTTGATGAACTTGTAGGCTTGTACACTTAGTTCTCCGGCTTCTGGCCCTTTTCGCGAGGATGCACCTGCTTGGTGTCACGCTCCATACGAGCCTGAAGGCTTGTTGAGGTTTCTGATCTGTAAATTAACCTGTAAAATCATGTCTGATGCAAAATGCGAAGATGAAAATGACATTGGTTTGTGTACTTTTTTGTTAGTTCAATCTCAGCAATCCTCTCTGGAGTCATTGGAATCCACTATGGACATGTTTTGATCCATTTCAAGGTTTGGAATTTTGATATTGGGGATTTTAAGGATCTTGTACTTGTGATGGTGGGTTAAGGATTGGGTGTTTCTTGCAGGGTCACTCTGAGAGGCTCAAGCAATGGGTCTCAATGGGACTTGGCTTGCTTGCCTTGGCCCTCATTCTTCACTTCACAGGTTTGTAGTTTCCTACAGTTCCTCATGATTGTATCATATTCATGACTTTTAAGGTTCTTGTTAGCAGTCCGCAACAAAAGATGTACTATCACATTTTAATATGGTATCAGATGCGTGGATTGTCTCAATCTGGTCTGCATGGGATGATTGTTAATGTCCCATTTTGTCACACCTCGGGATATCCACCCCTCAAATTTACTTTTCGGATGGATCGAGTTTTAACACACATATATTTTTCTGTTCTTGGACTTGCAGCAATTCCAATCAACAAACAACTCTACAGCTTCAGCTATGTGTGCTTCACGGCCGGTGCAGCGGGAGTGGTCTTCTCCGGCTTTTACTTACTGGTAAGAGAAACGAGACACAATGTCTCATTCCTGAAACAAATCAAGAAACATATATATGCATTCTAAGTAGTCATGTTTGTGATGAACAAACAAATAGATCGATGTTTGGGGAATCCGGAAGCCATTTTTGTTGTTGGAGTGGATAGGAATGAATGCGATGCTAGTGTTCGTGATGGCCGCACAAGGCATATTCGCAGGATTCATCAATGGCTGGTACTATAACGACCCCGACAACAATCTAGTAAGTACAATGTCTCTCTCAGTTCATCATGCACATAATCTTAAAGATCTTGAAAAATTCCACCTATCAGTTTTTAATGTTAAATCTGAAATGGTCACAGGTGAACTGGATTCAAGATCATGTTTTCAATGATGTATGGCACTCGGAGAGGGTAGGGACTCTGCTATATGTAATATTTGCGGAAATCACATTCTGGGGAGTGGTTTCTGGCATTTTGCACAAACTTGGCATCTACTGGAAGCTATGAAGAAAGCATAGGATTCTGATTTTGTGTCTTGTCTTTGATTTTGTTGCCTGTTCAGTGTTTTGTATGTAATTAAGTTTCTCTCAAATGATTCATATATTATCAAAATTACACCCTTCCATGTTATGATTCACATCTTTTTCATATGAAATACTAATATATGTATAGATCTTGCAAAAAATCTTTTCCAAGAGCACTCGATCGTATCAGGACAAGAACACGTGTTTCTTGATGTCGAAAAATATCTTGCAAAGAAGAGCAATGTCATGAAAAGGACAATATACAATAATTAGGTACATGTTGGGATATGCAAGCACCATGTAAGTGTAAATGACACGTGTTCTAGAATTACAGACGGCTGATAGAGACATGAAAGCAAGGTGATGTTCAATGAGAACCAGAACAAGACCCAAAGGACAAAACCAGGAAGGTTTCTTGTCCGAACCCGCCTAAAGGTCCAAAACAAACACAAGCCTAACCAAATAAAGCAAAAACCTTTTACAGAAAAAAGAAGAAAAGAAAAGAAATGGCTATGGTTTTCAGTTCTCAATAAGTCTCCTCAACACAAAAAACATGCCTCCACTCATCTATATGATGTCAACTACCCAATATACACCACAACAATGGTTTCAATAAGATTGAGTTCACGTATAGATAAAAGACTGTTCATATATTTATCTCAAAGCAGAGTTTTTCCTGTACAAGAACATGTTACCTGGCAAAGTTGTTGATTCACAGCATACTAATTCGTTTCCTATGCCTTCTAAATAGATACAGACTGTACAATGTTTAAGAGGGTTCGGTCTCTAAAGCTGGTTCCACTGAAAATAGAGACGTGGAGGGGCTTGGCGTTTTTACAGCATATGTTCCATAGTTCATAGGTAATGTACACGGGAGGAGTGGTTGGAAACCCGATAGAGAGGAGTCAATAATATCACTCCCAACCCACCAGCATTTTCCAAACTTCTTTCTCAATCTTGTGCCCGGAAACTGGCAAGTCATTGCCTTCATCGAGTCTAACTCTATAAACTTCCCATTCTCGATCTCCAATCATATGCCTCGCTATTGCAGCCTGAGAAAAGAGAGGGTATTTTACTAAAGGAACTAGATTTGAAAGCATAGAAGATTTTAGTATTTGGAGTTGTTATGGTAGGAAGTACCGAGAAGATACAAGTGTCTAGCATCTTTAGAGCAAAGGTGATGTCATGAAAAACAAGCGGCCTTCCCTTGCCGGATAGCTCCACGGGGTTTGCAACTAGCAGCTCGGTATCAGGGCCTCGGCTCGTGACAGCTACTCTAAGAGGGCGGATTAATTCCATCCTCAGTCGAGATGACAATGCATTTTGCTTGTTAGGGTCGACTATTTTCTTCCCGTCAGCTTGCATGATGAACAAGTCAATCTCGCAGCTTCTACTTTGCTTCGTGGAGAAGCGCCCGTAAGAAATCTGCTAACATGTTAACAATGAGTTATTTAGAATACATCATTTTTTTTGTCTCATACTGAAGTCTTGGAATGCTTGTATTTGTCATACCTGAATATTGTAGTCCTTGAGAGTCCTCATTATATCGTAGAGAAGGCCTTTGTGATCTTGGCAAATGATTTGGACAAGCGTATGGGCAGGACTTAGCGAGTTGTCCATTGTGATGGAAACATCACTGAAAGTGAGCGATCCTCTCGGGTATTCGCCAGACATGTCCGAGGGGAAAATGTCTTCCGTGATGGCAGATGGAAGAAACGAAGATGTCTGTGAACACGCCGTGATTTCAGGGCCGACCATTTCTATCTCACAACTTATCAGAGCATCCTCCATTACAGCTTTCAAATGGTCATGTGTGTCCTCCTGCCTCTTTCTCGTGTGCAGAAGTTCCCTAAGCAAAACAGAAAAATCAGTTGCGTTAAAGAAAGGTGTATATATGCTGAAATGGAGATTTTGGAATTATGCCGAATCATTCACATCACAATGCAATAGTTCCCAATACAACAAGACACGAAATCTTCATTTTCAACTAGATTTTGTTTTGGATCAGCTAAAAAGATTTTACTGCACTAAAAAACAGTACAAAAAGAGAGACAAAACGAAGCTAACAAAAGCCTATAGAAATAGAAAACTAGAATGCATATCAAACTTGTTGATAAAATGCTATTTCAAAGTAACCAAATTACTCAATCTATTACGCACATACACATCATGTGATTACGACTTCACAACAACTAGGAAGATGCGGGAGTTTAAGGGATAGTTGCAAATATGGAGGATGCATAGAGAATTCAAACCTGGTATCTGTGATAAAGAACAAGTCCATAACTCTCCCATCTGGGGTGGTAGATACTTTCACTCTCTTTATGGTAAGCTCAAGCTCACAAAGAACCGCGGTCACATCTGCCAAACATTCTCCATATCAGTAAAGCTAGAACAGTTCATCCACATTCTATGCATCCAAATTCCTAACTAGAAATGATTAAAAGTAGCTTCAAGACTGAATTTCAGACAGAGCAATAGATAACAAAAAGGCCGAATTTGGTCTTCAAGCTTAACCTCTCAATAGATTTGGCCATGGATCAGAACACAATAGTGTAAAGACATTTCAGAGACCAGACAAGGAAGTAAATTTGCAACGAGTAAATAACAAGGAAGCAATCTGAAGACAAGAAGCTGAAAATTACCATGTAAAAGCCCTTTTCGATCATAACAACAGAGCTTCAACAAGAACACATCTGGTGGTTTTGGAGGCTGCAAATCTGATTGGTAAAAAGAAATTCCTGAAGCTGAGGAGCAAGAAGGGCACGCCGCCACAAGCCTTTTCTTCAACAAAGACCACCTAGTCGTTGACTTGCTCACAACCCAAAATACTATGTAACACCACTTCCCATCCGTAGACACATCTTCACCACAAAATTCACATAAAAAACTCAAAAATCAGAAGAACAGAAAGACCCGTTAACTTATTCATTAAATCAAGCAAAAAAAGCTACAAAATTTCAAAACTTGAACATAACCCATCACATGATTTGCAAAATTTGAGTGGAATTTCACAAAACAAAGCCACCCCCTTTTGGTTGCAGAGGGGCAAGGAAGAAACTTTACGTTTCTGGTACTGCAAATTTGAACTAAAGAATGAGAAATTGAAGACCCAATTTGAAGATGAAGAAGTGAGGATCTTGGTTACCTCCTCGAACGACGCTCAATCCGAAGAAGAGAATGATGCGACAGAGATCACAACCCAAGCCAGTTTTGTCGGGACAATTCACAGTGATAACACTTGGGTCGCCTTCTCTCTCCGACTGCCTGATAATAACCACGTCGTCGTGAAGAATCCCCATCTTCCTTCTTGATGATCGGACCAAACACAAGCTCTCTTGTTGTTGTTGGCTATGTATATATATTTATTTTGCTATTCGATTCTTTGCTTTGAGATCGATCGATCGAGCTGTGTCTGTTGTTGTTGTTGCTCTCTCGGTCACAGTGTCTGTGTGTGTCTCTCTCTCTCTCGGTGCTTTTGCTTCTGATTCACTTGTTCCTCTTCTTGTTGGTTTTCTTGTCTAATTTAACCATTTTCTTTCTATTTATTGTTGATTTTTTTCATTTCGGTTTGGTGATTCACAGACTGTTACGAGGTTCGAAAGGGTCTTCTTAAAATTATCGTACGGCCTCGAGATTTTAGCTTCAACTACCTACCGAGAATTTGCACTATGGGTTACTTAAATAAATGTTTCTTAAATAATTGTTTATTGACCAAATGTTTCTCAAATGGTTATTTAAAATAGTTGGCAAATAAGAGCATGTGATGGTAAATGAAAAAATGGTGCATTTATTTGAGGAAAAATTGAGATTACGTGACCTAGGTTCTAGTTACGCTGCATCTCGCCTTTGTTTCCAGAGCTTCTGTTGGATTTCTCTCTCAACTTCTGTTGGGTCTCTCTCTCTAAGTGTGAGTCAAATGGCAATATTATGACATTTTCTACATGAGAGTGTGTTTTGAGCTTGTTATTGTCTTGAGCCCGTTATTGATACAATAATCTTAAAAACTCTTAAGAATCACAAATTTGGTGCTGTGTTGCTTCATCATAGCATAGTAGAACTCAAATCTTGATACAATTTACCGATAAAAAAAGTAAGTTTTATTGTAATAATGTCAAAAATTAAAAAATATATATATCATTATACTTCTTCTAAAATCATCTCTAAAATTTAAATAAAGTTAAATATTTTATAGATTACTCTCATCTATTTATAGTCAAATATCACTCACACGGACTCGTACTTGTCACTCTCTCTCTCATACATAGTTGAATATTCTTTACATTCTTCCCCTCCATTTTTCTCGTCGAAAAATATAAAAACCATCAAATCCAACTCTAGTCGAGGTTAGTTGGAACAGACAACAATTAAAACTGATCAAGTACAATATCGGGAGTCTCATTTGGATGACCAAGTACAGTACTATAATTCCATTTGGATGACCAAGTACGGGGAGTCCCATTTATGAGAAAGATTGGTAGCTTATGACGATAGATAGACTCGATGATGTCAAACCCTAAAACGTTGCAAAAACTCATTATCATTAGTGCATTAAATTAAAGGAAATTGTCGTCAAATATATCATAATTAAATTTGGCGGTTTTTCATTTCTCAATTAGTGATTGTAAAGACTTATTTTTCTTAAACTAATAATTGTAAACACATATAAGTTGACATTAATTTGAATTTCTTGATAGATGTGAATTATTTTCAATACTTGTATGAAACTAATTGTTTTAATTTGCATTTCTTTCAAGTTTAAAAAGAAAAGGTAAACAATATCAAATAAAGTTTTGATGTACTTTGATATAGTTCAATAAAATATAATTGAATTTTGATTAAATTTGATGGCACTGAAGATACAATACAATAATCTTATGTATTTGATCGGAGAATGATATCCCAATTAATATAAAATATATATTAATGCAATTCAATACAATTTGACGATATATAATGCCAATCGGATGAAAATTTGATTACATTGAACTCGATGATCGTTTTCAGATATCTGCGACGACATCGTCATTGACAAAGGAAGAGTCATCATATTTTTAACAAACTTCCATAAGATTGTCATTGCATAAGATCAAATTGAATCAGAATGCATCACATGTAATACTTTTCAGAAGCATGAATGAGATAAGGAAAACTGTAAATTGGTCTACAAATCATATGTGATTTATTACAAGACAACGTGAGAGAAATCAGACAGTCGGCAACCAAGTAGAAGATATTTCAGTTGTTCACACTAATTAGAGAAAATAAAAGAATGTATGAAGAGGATAGATGTGTAATCAAGATTTCTCATCGTTCTCTCTTAAGTCTTCCTCAATCGTACTTTAAATTCACAATGGATGCACTCGTAGCAGCCACGAATAACCAACAAGAAATTTAAATGGAGAGAATCTAATATCTCCAATGAAGGCTCAAGCAAGTGGTAAGTAGCTCACAATAACATATATGAGGTCCTGAGTTCGAATCTTGATAGATGCGAGTCATCCCTTTGGATGTTCACAAAGGGGTTAAAAGACCGATAACATGGTTCCTCGAAGGTCGGTCCAGAATAGGATTTTTCCTGATTTTCTAATAAAAAAAGAATTAGAAAAGTACGATTCTACACTAGGGAAGCCTAAAAAGTTAGCCCACTAAGACATCTAGGATGGATGTCATTGACCGTTCATCGATGTGTTTATCGTATGTCATCATATTTCATCAATTTAAAAAAGGGAAAACTTCACTTAACTCCCCTAGACTTTACTACACAATTTTCACTTAATTCCCCCAAAAGATTAAAGTGGTCTGTGAACCCCCCGAAGTTGCCTACCTTTTCACTTAACCTTAACACCGTTAAGTCATTGGTGAAAGGTCTAATATGCCCTCAACAAACAATTAAATTTTCAAAAAATAACCATTCATTTTCTCTCTCTAAAATTGCCAGATGATGATTTTTCGTGCCCAAGATTGCTGTTACAAAAGAGGAAACTTGTTGACTAGCTTTGCTTTTAATCACAGGGTTAAAGTTCAAAATTTTGGCACATTCACAAGCTAATTAGCAGACTCTAACAATAAAAGTAAATTATTGCCAAAACCAAATCCATGAACAACGAATACACAAAACCCAAACCAATCACTGCCAAACCAGTCAATTAGGGCATGTCTGAATCCTAAAAATTGAGGGCTTAGGAGGTTGATTTGATTTTCGTTACCTGGCCAAAATCAGCAATCTTGAGCACGCCATGGCCGTCGATCAAGAGGTTAGCGGGCTTCAAATCACGATGCACAATCACGCTCCGGAGATCGAAATCAGAGAAGATTCGAATGAAACCCTATCTACCGCCTCCTCCTGCGATCGTCGTCGTTGTTGCAAAGAAACAACCCGTCGAGCTCCTTTGCCCACCATTCAATCTTCTCATAAATATATAAAACCCTAGATTTGCGATTCTTGCTATTGTCCCCTCGCGTACAGTTATGAAAAATTAGTTTAGGTAAATTTTAGGCGATGAGAAATGGACCAAAATCAATTATTGGTGTACCTTAAAGAAAAATTACAGGTGTTTCATTTTTGAACTGGAGGTTGAAGATGGATTACACGACACCATTTTGGTTCTATTGTTTAGAACTGTATTAATAAGTTAGAGTGACCCTTTCAATGTATAATTGGGTTAGCCCAATGGTCAGGTGTGTGCTTGGAATCACGGAGGTCAGGGTTTCGATTATTTGGATGCAAATTTAATTTCCAACGAGTCCATATCAAAATTATGGTCAAATATGAGACTAATGAAAAAAGCATAAGCATAAGATTCATAATTTTTAGAGCCCATAGCCCTTTTTTATTGGGTATCACTCTCTAGACCATCTCCAATCTCGATTCAATCTCCACCGCTAGAGCCGGCGAGCTACTAGGAGTGGCAGATGGTGCACTCGTGTGACCACCAACAACTTCCACTCATGGCCGTCGGAGCACCCGCCATCGACTATGCCTTCTCACCGGAGAGGCTCTTCAACTAACTCGCCCCCCCTCCATCCACCTCCTCCTCCTCATCACCAAGTCCGGAGCCACCATCGACTACGGCTTCTGCGTCCCCAAATCTGATGGTCAAATGAACATAAACGATTTACTCCAAGTTTCTTTAACCAACAGGAGCATTTCTGCCATTTTAAAAAACAGAGCACCCATGTGATTGTCACATGACTAAAAGTTAACGGTGTTGTGCGTAAGTAAAAAGTTAGGCAACTTCGGGGGTTCACAGACCAATTTAATCTCTCGGGGAAGTTAAGTGAAAATCGTGTAAATCACAGGGAAGTTGAGTGAAGTTTTCCCTTCTAAAAATAAAATTTTCATCATGAAAAATTCAATCATTATGAATAAATCACATCTTTCAAGAAATTCATAATTAAAATATGGATAAAAACTAGTGTTTAAATCATACACTTAATGCTCAATCGCTAATATAGAGATGAAAATCTTAAACCAATGGTTGTGTTACATTAAATCTTAGACGAGACTACTCAAATCATGGTTAAGGCTAATAGGGTAACACATAAACTTTCTTTTGCAGCTAAAGATGAAGTTGACAAAAAACTTTCGTTGAAGCAAGTTTAAAGTACTTGAAATCCAGCACGAATATTAGCAAATACTCAATATGAAGCATTGGTTTATATTTCATTCAGATATATATACATACGCACACTCGTTCTCATCTCTATCATCAAATTGTCATTGTGTTTCCATCCTTTTGCAGTAGATGTGGTCAACATGCATTATACCATATCAAATGTAAATGAAAGTTCAAGATATACCTTGATTTGGTTAAGCTTTAGTGACGTGGATCTAACTTCAGCTTCAGCTTCGAGATGGGGGAGGGGGTGCCACACTTGTTCTCGTCTCTATCATCAAATTGTCATTGTGTTTCCATCATTTTGCATTAGATGTGGTTAACATGCATTATACAATATCAAATGTAAATAAAAGTTCAAGCTATACCTTGATTTGGTTAAACTTTCTAGTGTGGATCTAACTTTAGCTTCAGATAGGTTAAACATAATTATTCAAATATGGGCATTATTAAAATAAAACACTAATTTTGGTCGTTGTGAAGCATAAAACTTCAACTCTCTCTTTGAGAAAAAATAATGATTGGAGTTCCAATATTTGTGTGAAACAGACACACATTGTTGTGAACCTTGAAATCTAAAATAAAAACTCTTTATCATCATTCTTAAATACAACTTATCCAAACTGTTGTAAATGAGAATTGTCGAAAAATAAATTTAAAATATTGAATAAGTGAGACTATTTGAAAATTAGAAAACTATTTAATGATATTTTTGATATTTTAAATCAAATAAACGTCAAATATCTTGTATGTAATAATTTTGAAGTTCGTGTAACTGAAATGAAAAAAATATATAATTAAATAGTTATATTAAAATATGTCTAATTGGTTATATTTATTTGTTAATTAATTTTTAAAATTTAAGCAAAACTATATACATTAAAAAAACATGTTCCTAGTTGTATGCAAGTGTGAGGCTGCCACAAACTGTAGGTGAGGTCTTATCTAGAAGTCAAAAGAAACCGAAACAATATGACGTGGAAGTGACATGTTCCAAGATTATTGGGCCTATTATATCACAATGTCGGTCCACAAACTCATCTACGGAGTGCTTGGAATGCGTATCGCGATATTTTGACATTAGCGAGCGAGACTCGTCCACGATACATACATACGCCGCCATCACGTGTCTTATATTGTGGAGTGGTGGGTCCCATCACGTGCCTATCTTAGCGGACACTTCAAGAAACGCTCCTCCCTTTTGTTCCATTTCCTATAATTAAACTCAAAATTAATTCTCATTTTTATTAAATATTATTATGACGATTAATCTAAAATGAAATTTGTTGTCACAAGTCAATGAAGCGAGATAAGTCTTTTTTTTAATGTAGATTATACAGAAGTAATATGTTACCCATCTTTTTTAGATTATGCTTAACTCATAATTATACATGGCTCAGATAATAGGTGAGTTAGTTTTTTTTTTTTTGATCGGTAATAATTGAAGACATCATAAACTACTAGCATGTACCAAGATTCGAACTCAGGACCTCACATGTGTTAAGTGAGCTCCTTACCACTTGGCCCAACTTGTGTTGGTTCAGGTGAGTTAGTTCTGGTTAAGCATAAATCATCTCATATCCATTGTAATACCGTCACTATATTCAATAACAATCTAACCCAATACTTAAAACTTGTTTTTTATATCTTGAAAGTTTATACAAGTCAAAATCCCAAATCGTAATAATGTGATACTAATAATTGAAACTTGATTCTTATTACTAAACAAAACAATATATGTGGATGTATCCTCGTACATGGAGTGGATTGGAATCTTATCAAACATTGCATTAACAAAAAGAAAAAAAAGGTACCAAAATTAATAGAATATTCCCACCGTCAAACTAAATTTCAAGCAATTTTATAAAATACACACTAGCTAGTGTGGACCATCATGCATCTCCTTCATTAATTATGTCAACGTTTCTGATTATGTAGTGGAAGCAAGCTGCTAACCAAACATTAAGAATTAGCTCTATAGAGCAATCCAATGCTTAAACTCGTGATCTTATTTAGTTTCTTACCAATTTTCTAAACTTATAACAATCCGTCTCATATTTAA
>JAYMTP010005131.1:0-13844 GCA_036897365.1 Geranium brycei
AAAAAAAGGGCCGCCCGGTCCCTCGCCATAGCGGGGCCGCCGGCCCCCCGGCCCCCTGTCCTTAAACAACCCTCTCCCTCTCTCTCTCTCTCTCTCTCTCTACAAAATCACTCCAATTCCTGCAGATCGAAACCTCCCCTTCTCGTTTTTCAACTTGGGGACGATCTGAGCTGGTTTTTAATGGTGTTGAAGAATTACCCACTTGGGTTTTTAACTCTATTGCACAATTTTTTGTTTTTCTACAGCTTGTTGGTGTTGTTCTGTTCTTGACAGTGCTGGGTTTGGATTGAATCCATGGAGGCATCTTGAGGAGAGGAGATAAAAAGAGGATGTGGGTCTGAGGTAAAATCTGATTTTTTATCTTCTTATGGTATGTAATGGAAATTCGATTTGTGGGTTTATGCATATAATTTAAAATATATATAATTTGTTTTTGCTAATTGGGTTTCATTCCATTTTTTAGTTTGATTAATTTTGGGCTTTGTGGATTTGGACAACTGAATTTGTGCATTTATTTTATCATTGCAATTTTGTTCCCTTTATTGTTGCTCTAATTTGTATTTTTCCCTTATCTGTGGGGAGGTGCTCTGTTTGACTTGAGGTGGTTTTAGATTTGTTTTGGGTGATTTCAGAATCTTAGTTTGGTTGATTTTTATTGATCTTATTTGCATTTCTTAAACGTGTTATAAATACGATGTGCTAAGTGTTGAAATTGTGTCTCTTATATGCTTATGTTTTTAATAGTTAGGACGGATCCTACGGATTTATTAGGCTTAGAAGAAAGTGCATTGTTTATAATCGAGCAATGAAAAAGTGAATGTCATCAATTTTCTTTTGCTGTTATGAAGTGTATCTGAGGGTATGGCATTATACTCTACTATATATATTCCCAACAGCTTATAGTTTCTTTATCTCATTGCACATTCCTTTTGCCCCAAATTATTATTGCGTAGACAAGTTTAATGTGTTCATGTTCATCATCAGAAATGGGGAAAGCACACATATATCCATCCATGACCACAGTTTTGTGGTTCGATCATTACGTAGTTGGATTGGTGTCTACTCACGGCATGGAATAATTTGCACTTGGATATCATCGATTAATTCCATGTCTTCTTTATAAAATTGAGTAAAAGGTTAAGGTGCTGACCCCAATATTGTCTGAGAAATGGCTTGCTTGCTGCTTTTATTTTCATCATTGTACATAATTGCGTGTAAATATTTGCCTAGAATTTCAAAAAATAGTTGCAATAAATGTGTTCACACGCGATATAATCTTTCACCTCCTGTGTGATGAACTTAGGTTTACGCATCAGTATTTATAGTGCCAAGAGTATTTAATTTTTTTCTTATATGCGTGTAGGCATGCATGCCGGGATATTTGCTAGCATTTAAACTCGTCTTGTATTTGTCTATTTCTTTATCCATTTTTCTTGACGTAACTTCAATTTTTGTTAAAACTTTCAGGAATGGGAACAAAAGTGCAGAGTAAGAGCTACTTACCAGGATATCACTCAATGAGGGATCTGAATGAGGTTTCTAATAGTATTAATTGGCCCATCTATCAAGGAGATAAAACCTTATCAAACGGACAGTACTACAACAGTTTCGTGCCAGGGATTGCAGATGCATATGCGGGATATGATAAAGACGTAGTAAAGAGAACAATGCTAGAGCATGAGGCCATATTCAAGAATCAGGTATTTCTGAGATCCAATTTGTAGTACATTTATATGAAGCTTGTGATATGAAGTAATTTACAGTACTAATGACTAAGCCTTTGTATATTCTTAATCTATTGAGAGTACGGTGTATCTGCTTCTGAATGCTTACATATAGATAATTTGATGTCATCATTAGGTGTATGAACTTCACCGTGTATACAGAATACAAAGGGATCTAATGAATGAAATAAAAAGTAAAGAGTTACAGAAAAATCGGATTCCCTTGGAGACATCATTATCGTCAAGTCCGTTAGCGTCTCAAGTTACATCTGAAGATGCTAGGAAATGGAGTATCCCTGGCTTCCCATTGTCAAACTTCGTTTCTGCCAGACCATCTGTTTCAGGCGCAGAAGATATGCATTCTTATTTTAGTCCTCTGAAAGGAAATTCTGCTCAAGGCTGTTCATTTCCATCTCAAAATGGTAGTAGTTCAAAGTCGAAGGATATTGAGGTGCTGGAGTCCAGACCCACTAAGGTCCGGAGAAAAATGTTCGATCTTCATCTTCCAGGCGAGGAATACATTGATACTGAAGAAGGGGTGCCGTTCAGGGATAGAAACACACCCGAAATGTCAAGTTATGTACCTAATAAAAATCATGATATTGCACCTGCATCTGAGGGTAGAGTTAAGCTGTTTCTTGATGACGCGGGGAAGAACGGCTGTGAAAGAGATGCTTCAAGATCAGATTCGAGTTTAAGGAGCACGAATGGCTTGGCAGACTTGAATGAACCTTTTCTGGTTGAAGAAACTCATGCTCCTGCATATGTTGATCTTCTGAGTACTTCCGGTCATAAGGAGATACGAGGCCATGAGCTATCTGCTAAATCTGATTCACAGTTTCTAGGTGTTTCAAAGGAAATGCTAATGAACTCCCGAAGTAGTAATGGAAATAATGTCAATCTCTATATGGACAACAATGGGAATGGAAAAGCATGGTTTCCCCATGTTCCCGAAACAGGTATTGTTTGCTACTGAAGTTCCAATGCAGTTCTTTATGTTTGCGTTTATTTTATTCGTAGGTATTTGAGTTCCTTGACAGATTAAAGCTTCATCTGTCCCAAAACGAGTATCCTATTTGACTTCTTGCAAAAGTGAAGGATTTTTAGGGTGTTTAGCTTGACTACCCCAACTTAGACCCTCTCCCATGCCACCTAACCCACTAAATTGGCAACTTATCAATAGGGAAGATATTATTGATATTCTATGCATAACTTAGCTTCCTAAGAAAGAAATGTACAATAATTTTGGGACATCCGACTTGAAGAAGTAGGACACTCACTGTGAGACAGAGAGTAGTTAAAATCCAGGAAGCATTGATACTTCAGAATACAACATGTTATGGGGTATCCCTTGTCAAGCATGTAGCATAAGCCCTTTTTACATTTTTACCTATAAAAATACCCAGAGCTATAAGGTAAACTTCCTTGATCTTTATAAGGTCTTTCCCAGTCTCTTTAGATTGCGACTGTACTAATGGTAGTAACAACAATGACTGAGTAATAGCAAGGAAGGGCCTTTGAAGCACTTGGATGATGTTTGGTGTTTTTAAATAAATTCGAGCATTTCAGTTTAATAGCTCATTATTCACAATTTTTTGGCAATCGAGCATTTATGTCTAATATGGTTAATCTGTTGGATTTTATCTGATATTTTCAGATTCTGTTTTTTTTCTACTTACAGGGCAGAATAAAAGCATCCTAAAATCTGCTTCTAAAGGGTTCCACCCTGGAAAGTTGCCCCTGCCTTCCCAGCCAATGCAGACACTGTTTAACAAAGCTCACGAACCACCAATTTTTGGAACTGATCAAAGCAAGATAGATCTTTGTAGGGAGAGGACCAGTTGCGGTTTAAGTACATCTGGAACAAGCGGTGATGCCACCACATATAACCATCCCGCTGCTCCTTCCCCTGATTTGGCCAAATCCTGGTCTCAGTCAGTTTTGTCTTGGGAAAAGCCAAACAGTATCTTAAGCCAGAGGTCAATGCCAGTTCAGTCACATGCTTCTTTCAAGTTATCTTCTACCTTGAGTAATATATCACACACACCGTCGACTCAGAGTCATGAGAATTTTGGAGATATGCAGCATCTCGCGAGAAATTCTGGAGCCAGCTTAGGTTTCAGGAAGGAATTCCCTAACCAAAATGGGTTTTACTATGGTTCCTCATCAGGGTCCAAGGAGTCGCTAGTTCCCCGTTCTTCGATCAGCTATGACTATCCAAACTGCAACAGTGGTAATGGAGTGCCCGATCTCTTTGCAACTCATGGTTCCTCAAAGTACTTAAATAGTTCAAATTGTGTGAAATCTGTGAGAGGTGTGGACCTGAATGTGATGCTTTCGACCAGCTCATCCAATGAAGCGGGTTCCCTACACGGTGACAGGTTTGCAGATGGAGAAAGAAATCATATAGACCATTTTGTAGGTTTGCCGTGGCTTAGATCTAAACCTGCTAATAAGAACGGGGTAACTAACTCAGGGAGAGATTTGAATAACTGGCATCCCAATAAACAGTTTTCTCAGAATATGCAATCGCTCTCATCTTCCAATGATGCTGCAGCTCAGAGCGTTGGGAATGCTGATCGGTTGAACAATGAAAAGATTCTTGGGTTTCCCATTTTTGAAAAGCCTCGCACTTCCGAGAAAGAATGCTCGCTTACCTCCTCTCTATCTCTTTCCCAACCGTCTGAAACTGTGGAAACTAAGAAAAGTAGGCTATTTGATATTAACTTGCCTTGCGATGCTCTTTGTCCCGACTCGAGCATAGAGAAGAGGATGACGGATGAGAAAGTTTCTGCTTTTAGATGTCTCATTGATTTGAACTCATGTCTAAGTGAAGATGAAGCTTCTATAGCACCCATTGGTCCGAGCAGCAAAGCGAAGTCTGTGATTCAGATAGATTTGGAAGTCCCTGCAGTTCCCGAGACTGAGGAGAATGTGATCCAAGGAGAAGAAAATCAGGAGGAAAAAGCCGAACATGACGAACTTGCTAAGGTGGCAGCAGGGGCAATAATAGACATCTCATCGTTTGTTCACAAAAGTCATACAGATGCTTCCATTCCGGACCCTCTCAGCTGGTTTGTGGATATAGCATCCTCGTATGGAGACGACATAGAGGAGATCAGGAGCAACAAAGACTCCTCTTCTGAAGTAGAAGAGGTTGATTTCTTTGAATGCATGACGTTGAAACTGGCAGAAACCAAGGAAGAAGAATACATGCCTGCGCCTCCCGTCATCGACAACTTTCAAGCAGAAGAGACCGGAGGAGGTTTATTAACAACACGGCCAAGGAGAGGGCAGGCGAGGAGAGGGAGGCAGCGGAGGGATTTCCAGAGGGACATTCTCCCGGGCCTGGTATCCCTGTCAAGGCACGAGGTCACAGAAGACCTCCAAACGTTTGGAGGGATAATGCGGGCAACAGGTCATTCGTGGCAGTCAGGGATGGGGAGGAGGAATGGCGGGGGGAGAGGGAGGAGGCGGGCAGTGGCGAGCCCCCCCGCCCCAGTAGCAGTGGCGGCTGCAGTTTCGGTTTCTGCATGTACAATGCAGGCGAATAATAATATAGAAGCGGGAGTAGAAGAGAGAAGCCTTACAGGGTGGGGGAAGACAATAAGGCGGCCTCGGAGGCAGAGATGTCCTGCAGGTAATCCTCAATCTCTCCTGTTAAGCTAGTCGTGGAGTTGTCGTTAAGTTGATTGAGAAACTTTATATGGCTCGAGGGAGCGGTAGGATTGCACTTGCTGTACATTTCTAAACCCGAAATTCGGGTTTGCTTGATTATCTCTGTCTTTGGGTTGTTTCCAACTTTGTATTATTCATAATTAATGACAAATGATTTCTTGGCATACCCTTCTGCTTGTGGAATTCTGGTTTTAAAGTTATGGTTGATCTTGCATAATTGGTCACATGTTGATGTGTTTGGAGTTTATATATGATTTTGAATAGAAATCCATACATCAGCAAGAAAGTTGAGTATTGTATGTATATTTGACATTGATAAAACATAAGGATTTGAGCTTTGGAGGGGTTTATGTCCTAAAATGTAAAAGTGAGTACCTGAAAGGCATAGACAAAACTGGTTTGAGTATTGTTTATGTCAAGTGGAAAGTAGAAAGAGAAGAGGAAGGTCTTTGCCAAAACCAAGAGGGGATGTAAAGGCTCATTATATGTGGGCTTTGGTTGGTTGTTTTGCCATAAAGCGGCTTTAACTCATTCGCTGTCTGTTTCTCAATATAAACGAGATATAATATCAAAAGTGCCTATTATTTATTTTTTTAAAGTTGTTGTATTGTATGTTATGTTTATTGAATATTTTAGTGAACTATTCAATTTTATTTTATAAAATTTGTCAAAATCTGTTAAAATTGACGGGAAATGGGTCACATGCAGTCAAGTGACCTCCAAAGTCCTAAAATAAAATTTTAAAATATTAAATGTTTTTAACACCTTTTCTTTGAAAATACTTACATGCAATTTTTTATTTTAATATTAGTGTCCCGGTGTAAAAGAACAAATATGCACTCACTTACGAAGAAAGTATAATAATACACCATCGCATTTTACAATTGCATCTATAAATAAGGGAAAATGACATCTTAGTATGTTTAAGTATTAACTTTTTCATACGACTATACTCAACTTACTCATCAGTTAGTATAGTACACACGCTATTTTTATTTTTCACTTCAGTTCGTTAAAATTTTAGCATATTTTGTTAGTATTTCAAAAATACTCTTAATAAAAAATCAGCCAAAAATTAAATATTGTGAAATAACAATTGTACTTGTGGTTGAAATTAAAATAAAGGGTATAATGAAATTTTCACAAACTATTTAAAATTAAATAAATTGAAAATGGGGAAGAGGGAAATCATGAACCTAGCTCCGGCGAGGAGATCAGAATGAATGAGGTCTTAGCCAGAGACGGATGGTCGTACAATCTTCTCCCGTTGATCGGCGATGAGATATGTGCTTCGTGCTATGCCCCCCCACCCCCTCTCTCCCTCTCTGTTTCCGATCTCTCCCGGTTTGCACAGGAGGATGAGGAGCTTGATCTAGTTCATCCCTCGATCCGAAGGTGGCTAGAGTCGACCGGTGGTGGCTAGAGGCATAGGGTTAGAGGTTAGAGTTGGTTTAGGGGTTATGGTTGAGTTTATGGGTTAGAAATTAAAATTTAGATTTTAAGGTATATTTTGAAAATTTGAAAGATGTTAATGTGTAATTTTGTTTTTCCAACAAAAGAATTTAACAATGTGTAGTGAAATGAAAGACTTAAATATTTAAGGTTGCATGCAAACTAAAAACTAAGTTGGCCAGATGATTTTTTGATATGATAGTATCATGACTTTCACCAATCCGACAATCAATGTGAATGAAGCTTCTTATTTTGCATTGACTTTTGTGGACGATGTGTAGAAAAGATTGAGCGAAAATTATACAAGTATACTAAAGCTACATTTTCCTTGTAAATAAACTTCAAGCATTGCTATGATGCACACACCTGTTTATTATGAACCTACATCATGTTTTGTGTGTTTTATTCAGTTAAGTTAATTCGACCAACTGAATTATTTATTTATTTTTTTTGAGATTTCTGGATTTGTTTATTGATGTGATTGAACATATAGAAATGGGCCCCAGTTTGAGTTGAATAAGATTATGAGAGTGACGCGCGGAGGGGAAGGCGCGTGAGGGAAGTGTAGCTGTCACTCAGAATCTGATTTATTGGATAAAATTAGAATATAGACTGACCAATCATCTCCTTCTTCTTTGTACTTACCACCTGTCCTTTTCTTGCCCCCTTATTTTTTTATATTAATTCTTTTTCATTTTATTATTTAACTTAGACTCCACTTGCCTTTATTTATGTATTATTCATTTAATATAGTGTTTATTGACAGAGTGTAATTGTATCCAATTTTTTTTTTTAAAATGTACTTTACAGTATTTAAGAATAGTCGATTTTGTGAGTAAACTCACATCCAATCCGTCCACCGACCCAATCCAGTGTGACCCGGATTGAACAAACGCAACTCAGATCTATTTAAATCGGGTGTCGAGTGAGAAGGGTTGAACCCGTTTAACTCAGAACCATATGTGTGTATAAATTTACCCAGCCCATATATGACATGTCACATTTTCATTTATTTTAATGATTACATCAATTTCTTAATCTATTCAAATAAATTTCCCAATCTAATTCCAACTCATTTTAGTGAAAGGACGCGCTATTTGTTTACATCCACTCGTTTGTAAAGAATTCAACGCAGACAAAGTCATTTACATTGTCCATCAGATATGACATCCGTGCGAACGACGGGATTTGAACCCGCGCATGGCAAATTCACAATCCACTGCCTTAACCCACTTAGCGACATCCACCCCGCGGCTATTAAAAAACAATTGGGCGGAAGCATATAGAAATGAGAATTAATATATAAGTTCAATAGGATCCTACAAATCCTAATCCAACTCATAAAACTTGAATATTTTATGTTATGCTAAATAAAAAAAAACTTGTGTGTGTAAAGAAAGAACTCCTTAACTAAAAAGGAGCAATAAACAAGCTCTTATTCGATCAAGAAAAATTTTGAGTACAAGAACTTGTTTCAACTGCTTCAAATACAGTATCAGGAAGTACCGTTTGTGGAACCTCAATATCTACAGGCTTATTAGATAAATGGCAATTCGCGCATACAATACGCCCAGTTGCTTCTCGTGGATATACATTTGAAACGGATGCGTAAGTTATCATACATAGCATGAACAATATCGAAATGGATCGAGTAATCTCAGCCTGATTCGCTATAGAACAGAAGCGATTGAATTCTTGTTGAGAAACCTTGGTTTTTATCCCAAGTGTTTATGTGCCCTGCAAAGCTCGAACACACATTCTCTTTTAAAAAAACTGTGTGCCTCAAGGGTGTTTTTTATGGTTGACCATTTTCACTTTCCATTCTGCAGAACCAACACCATCAACAAAGATGTAACTAACCAACTTTATATAATTATTTAGATGCTTATTTTTACCATAAATGGAGTAATGAACCGGCATGATCCACCCATAAAGAAGTGAAATCAATAACCACCAACACCAGTTACAGAGAATAAATATTACTTATTGGTCATGAAGACTTTTCTACTATGTACTGAATCATCTCCCCTGCCAACTTAGATCTTGTACAGCACTAACTGTGAATGTAAACAACAAATCAGATAATTATAAAAAAAATAGTTGAAGTATGAGAGAGAGTATTTGACACTGGAAATTTTCCTTGTATGTTTTAGCTCTAACAAAAACTTATTATTTATAAGAGTCTGAATTATAGAGTAAATAAAAATAAAAAACTTACCAATTTTCATCGTGGAGAATAAAACTCATTATTTCTGATTTACAAGTAATTCTGAAATAATTTATCTCCGAATTACAAATTGGAAATTTTATTGGACCTAAGCAAAAATATGGCAGGCACCGACCCTCAAATTTTATACAGCATTTGCATCACCTACGTCGTGCGAGCGCACACAAATTCAAGCCCGTAGCTCACTCGTCAGCCCATGTGTGTGTGTAAGAGAGAGAGAGCATTATACTATATACATGTGAGACCTTTAAGTTTAAAAGAACACTAGATGTGCACTACTTTTGAGAAATATTTTTAAGTGCACTACTCAATTTCTCAACAACATCATTTCATGTAGTGAGATTAAGTTTCTCATTTACCTTTTGTTCGTTTAGAGTTAGTGACATATATTCTAGAGTATGTAAACGAGTTTCACATCATTCTAGGCTGACTCTAAACGTTTTAAAATCACAGCTCAAATTGACCCAATTACAAATTAATACATTATCAACTTGACCATTTAATAATTTTATTCCGACAAGAACAACAACAAGAAACACGAACAAGGAAACAAAAGGAGAAGACTCGCTAGCAGCCTGAACAACAATAAGACTACCAAAAAACAACTTATTGATAGACTATAGAATCCATCTCTCTCTCTCTCCTTTTTGTTGTCAACCTATTGGAGGAAGGTCCAGGAAAGTATTAAGGACCTTGTGGAAGTTTCCAGAATCAACAACAACCTTCCTTGCCTCTTCCCTAACACGGGTTGCATTGACTTTCAAGTTTTCACTTTTCATCATCTCATTAACCCTCTTCCCGATCTCCTCCCCGTTGACCATGACCTCACCAGACCACCCCCAGCTCCTCTCTAACATCCCGAACCCACTCCTCTCCACCACCTCTGCGTTGAGTTTCTGGTCCCCGTGCTGCGGCCACGCCAGCACCCTGACGCCGCCTCCACCCAGAACCCGCTCCAGGCTCTCCTCGTCGTCTTTGTCGACTATCGTCTCCTTCACTACCCATATGAATCTGAACCCACTCCTCACCAGCCCATCGCCCAACTCTCTGATCTGTGCCCTCGCCATGGGCGTCCTGCTCCCGAAGCTCACATACACCACCGAGCCTGAATCTTGTTCGTCAAGCCACTTCAGTACTGCACCGTCGTGATCTCTGTTCTCCAACTCAGAAGGGATCAACGGCCCCACTGCGAAAACCGGCGGCAACCCATCAACCCCCTTCCCGCCATTAATCGCATCCAGAGCTTCAGCTTCGAGTCCTCCGAACGTGTTGATAAGAAGCCCGTTCATTTTCTTCACATCCGAACCGCCCTGCACTAAAATCGTGGAAAACAGAGAGGTCGGATCGAGAAGCAGAGGCGGGATGGAGGGTTTGGGTATTTCGGGGATTCCCGGAATATGGAGACATGGGCTGGTGATGATGAAAGTGGGGAAGGATGTGAAAAGAGAGAACATTCTTGCGGAGGAAGTGAAGAGGGCATAGTTAGGGAGGCGCAGGGAGAGGGTCACCGGAAGGACAGGGGAGATCAAGGTGAGGTCGGAGACGAGGGCGGAGGGAGGGGGGCGAGGAGGTGAGCGGAGCGGCGGATGGCTTCCATGTGGAGGAAGAAAGGGTCGGTGGAGTTGGCGGTGGCGGGGTCGAGAGGGAGGAGATGGAACTGCTTGACGTTGAACTCAGGGTAGGATTGGAAACGGGAAATGAGGGAGATGGCCGGGTGGGTTGTGATGAACGTCACTCGGAAATTGTGGTCGATCAGCGACGCGGCCAGCCGGAGGAAGGGTGTGAGGTGGCCCATGCCGGCGCTCGGGAGGAGAGCAATGTGGGGAACCTCATCGCCGGAACTTGACATGGTGGCCGGAACTACTTCTCAAGCCTAGAGTGCTAAGCTACTTGTTAAATATGCATGTTACAACTACCTCTCTCACTATAATTGGCTTGTTAGGGTAAGTTGCCACGTTGTGAACGTATAATACATATATTAAATTAAAATACTACTTTATTTCTTGGTTGCTTATTTTTGAAAGACTACTTCACCTCAATATCGAGATAATTAAGTAATTAATAGATCCCATCTGATCTTAGACGTTTCTTTTGTGGTACAGAAAAGTGATATTTTATGCGTGTAGAAATAGATTTCTCACCCAAACCTAACCTGTTTACAAGAGATAGGTTAGGGCGTCTGCAACCCAAAATCATAACTTAAAAATAGTGTGATTCTGATTTCTTATCCTCATTTCATTCCAATCTAAAACTCTAAAAATATCATTAATTTTTATATCAACACTAATTTTAAATTTTTAATGTTAGAATAATTTTACCTATATCAGTTTTATTTATTTTTTATAATTCTAATTATTTTTCAATATATGGTATATGCATAAAATTGTTTAACTAAATTATATAATTTACTAGAAATAAATGTTATTCATTTAAATTATTTATTTGGATATAAGTACGTATTATAAAATGATAAATTTTATATTTATTAATTGCTAATAAATATTAATTGCTATTTATTAATTGCTAATAAATTGCAGTTTATCCTCTCACTTAATTTATATATTTTTATCAATTGCTATTAACATATTTTCATTAATTAAATTACTTATTTTACTACAAATAATGATAATAGTAGTAGTAATAATAATAAAATAACATTTAAAACTCTAATTTTGGAGTAAAAATGTACAAATCGATAAAAAAATGTTTTAATTTTTAAAAGTGTAAAAAAGATTTAAAACTAATTAAACTTTCCACAATTAACTGCCACAATATTCATTGCCACCTAATTTCAGTAAAGCAATTAATAAGAAAATTAGTCAATATTCATCTGCCACTTAATTTTCCTTTCCACATATTAATAATTAAATGACTAATTAATATTTGGAAAAGTAATTAATGCTTACCTAATTATATTAATAATTAACGTTTCATTTTTCATTGATTTTGAGAAACAATTACTTTTGATAATCAAAATAATAATATGAAAGAAAATCATGAACATAATAATAATATCTTACATATGGGGATTGCTATAGTAAGACCCCAAAAATGGGGACTCACTGTAGCTAGACCCCAAAATGAAGATGGGGTTTTGAGGATATGGAGACTGGTTAGAATATATTGGGTCCCCAAAATAGAGTTTTGGGGTTTGGTTGGAAATGGCCTTACACCATTTCAATTGTAAATAAAGTAAGATATCCACGGCTTTCTCATATTTTAATCAGAAAATCTCGTATACTTCCTTCTGATTACACGTCATATTTGTTGGTATTAAAAAATAAAAAAATCTTTTCAAACATCATTTTTTATCTTCATAACTTTTTATTTTAATACTAAAATACTTTTTTCTTTGATTTTATCAAAAAAATTAATTAATTACTTATTTATTTATTTCTTTTAACACGAGAGTGTTTTTGTAATTTCACAAAAAAGTTTAACATAATTTTTTTTTAAAAAGAAAAAATTAGCTGAGAGAAATAAAGTAAAATTTTTTAGAACTTAGGACTTCACAAAAGTTTTCAAACTAAAGGGGAATTAAGTGAAGTTATGTTATAATTAAGAAGAGCTGAGTAAAATTTTCTTTTTCATTTTCTGTTTCTGTTTTCAAATTAAACCTCTATTCACTAAGATTGCTCTAATGTAATTATTGGGACATAGAAACTCATCAACTTGCAATGCATAGAAACAAGGATTCAAATTTAAGCACCATTATCAATTCATTATAATTTAAACGGAAAATTGCAAAGAGTCTCATTATAATTATTTTTTTGTGCAAACTCTCTCTTAACTGCATTTTTACAAAAACTCTCTCTCTCACTCATATTCATTTTTGCAAAAACTCTCTCTTACTCATGTTTATTTTTGTATCATCTAATGCAAATCCGTAAAATTTAATGAAAGTGTCACTCAAGTGTTAACTCAAACGTCTAACACTTTAGATAATTTTTACAAATTTGCAAGGACAGTATAAATTTAAACATAAGTGAAGGACTGTTTTTGCAAAAATACAGAGGGAGAATTTGTAAAAAAAAACCAACTGTAAGAAGACGTTTTTCAATTTTCTCTAATTTAAACAAAAAAAAAAAACTTTGGTCTTCTGTCTTATTCTCATGCACCATATACATACGGTGTAGTGTTGAACCTGAAACCAAGTCTAGAATTGTACAGTGGCAGATAATTTATCGGTACTGGATTCTTGTAGTAATAATTAACAGGGCAATCCACAATTGTATAAACAACAATCTATTATATCTGATGTGAAAGGAAATCATTAATAAAAAGGGAATGATGAGATGAAATGAAATTCACATGTGTTGTTAGGGCCAGAATTGAACCCAAATACACTGCATGTTGTTTCCATGCTTCCAAAGTCTTTTCAATACCTTTTTATTACTTTCCGCAAATCCCATTAATTTACATGTTTATTTCGTGGTTGGACTTTTAACTGATCTTTTTTTCTAGACATATTCTATAGATTTAATCTAATCTAATAGGACAAAGCAGGCAACAGCACATAGAACACGTGACTCATCTAAACTAAACGAAAGAAAAAAGTGAATATTATGATTAATCATTATCTTAGAATTCAGTAAAAAGTCAGAGGAATAGAATAGACTATTCATACTGCTGCTACGCACTCACTTTGGAAGTATGTTGGAAACAAGCTGACAAAAAGGAATGTCATTATTGGTATCCTAAATTATTATTATTATTATTATTATTATTATTATATAGTAATAATAAAATGTAGAGCGAATTAC
>JAYMTP010005132.1:0-13842 GCA_036897365.1 Geranium brycei
GAGCCTTCAAGGAGGAGGATGGGGCGGTGAAGGAGGAGGAGAGGAGGAAGGTGGAGAGAGATGGGAGGAGGGGTATGTTTTGAAATTTTGAAGTTGATTTAAGGGCATTTTGGTATTTTCAACAATTGAAATTGAACCAGATTAGACCATATTTAATTTTGGTTCAATTTCATGGGTAGTTTAGGTATTTTTAGTGAATAAATGGTCAGTTGTTCCAAGATAAAATTCATGGTATTAAAAAAAAGGTATAAAAGTGTGAAAAATATATATTTAGGTACACAAGAATATTCTTTTCCCTTTTTAAAACATATTTATATTAAGATGGCACAAAAGAGGTAACTTTTCACTCTTAGAATTCTACTTTTGCCTGAGAATTCAAATGTTTGAATTAATTTGATCAAATTCACACGTGCACGACCTTCCAGATTGATTGACCATAAGTTTATTCAATCAACCAATTCAAATAATTTTTAGTTCCACATAAACGAAATAGAAAGTTTATTAAGGAGATGAACATTTTTATAAGGTTCCAATTAGGTCTTGTAATGGGTGGATATGATCATACCTATGCCCATATATGCTCACTTGCGGACCTGTTCATTTACCGGATATTCGATCCAATCAAATATCAAACATTTTTATAGCGAACATTCGACCTAACCTAAATAATTAATTTAAAAAATAATTTCAACAATTGTTAAATATTTTATTTTTAACAAACAATCATGTCTAATTATTTGTAGGTTATGTTTATTTATTTCTAATGATTCTATTTTATACAAAAAATAGTATCGGGTACAATACAAGTTGGGTGGATATAAGTTTATTCGTAACTATGAAAATACTTGTTACCCAACTGGCTATTCGTTCATTTTTTAGTAGATCCGTTTCAAACGGTGGGGGACATCAGGTATCGTCGGGTTCAAATTCTTGTGTCATCCCTGGTATCTATCTATGAGTAGTTTAAGAAAGCTGAAGTTGTAATAATTTGAAGCTTAATTGGAATTTTGGTATCCTTGTTGGAAAATGTGATATCTGATTAGCATAGTTTAATGTCGTCAATATCAAATGTAGTTATTTGTTATGTTAATTGGTATGCGAACTGGGTAGCTCAATATCTTTCTAAGGCTGCTCCTTTCAATGTTGACTGGAAGTTTAGGATAGGTGTCTACAATCCTCTGTACGTGTATCACACACTAAGCATGTCAGAAGTAGGGGCTAGTGATTAACCATAAAGCCTATTTGATTGAGCTTTTAGGCGGGTTGGGGTTTTGACACAAAATATCACTTGCCTACTGGGAGGGGGATGCCCCGAGAGACCAAAAAGAACACTGTGTACACCGCACCATGCATATAATAGGGTGGAACTAGGCTTTTCCACAAGTGATTTGCCCAATCCATCCTAGCTTCCGCATCATCCCTCATCAGCAACTCAAAAGTCTTACGACTATGATAATGAATCCAATATAATAAGTCGTGACTCCCCTCCACTTATATTACTATGCCCCAAAACTGTCAATAGCTCAACGAACTACTCTTACCCCTCGACAACAACACACCCTCCAATGGAATGGTCTATCCTCTCAAGACATAGACCTTCTGGACCGTGTGTCATGTCGATGTAATTGAAGAGCCTCTGAAACCTCACCCTCAAATAGAAGTAAACTAGCAAAAAAATCCTCAAAATGGACATGCTTACTATCTCCCAACCTCTAGCAAATACAACCCAGGCCAAGAAAATTCAGAAAACTCATGAATATTTTAAAGGGCGAAAGATCTCGACTGCGTCGAGAATGTAATAGTTGACAAATCCCAAATCGAGTTTTTTCGACCGTATTTGGCGCAAAGAATCTTCTTCCATAATGACTTGAGCTCAATTGTAAACCTTCACCGCCACTTCATAAGGAGGCAGTTGTTAACTAACCCTATGCATCTAAACCCCAGCACCACCTCCCCTACTTCTTCCTTCTGCACATTATTGCCCAATGAACCTTGGACAAACTTCTCCTAACCTCCATTACCCTTCTCAGCACCATGCTCTCTGTATTTGTCATTGATGTCTTCAGAGCCCTAAACAAAGACATCTGAAAAAATAGGTAGATTGGATAGGACCGGCTTGATCAGTGTAATCCTTCTTCCAAATGGGATCGAGTTGGCATGCCATAACGACAACCTACTCATGAACTTCGCCACCACATGCTCTGAGTCCCTACCCTTCTTAGATTTTTGCCCAAATGAAATCTCAAGCAGGGTCAAGGAAGCTCTCCCATCATGCAACCAAACACCTCCATTAGTGTTCTTCCACATTCAATCCAAACAAGAGAAATTTATCGAAGTTGTCGTGGAGACCCGAAACTCACTCAAAACACTACGATATCAGTATGAGCTGGAACATCTGCAATATGTCCGCCTCTACACATCCATTCTTAATTCTTTCATTTGAAATAATTATTTGAATATTCATTTATCACACGCATTTAAACTTTCAAATGAATCGAACTTAAATATGATAATATGCCTTTATTCATCTCTCATATGCACCTAGAGTTGTAAAAGATTCGAGTTTTTAACAAGATGATCAAGCTCGATTTATTAAATATCAAGCTCCAGCTCATTATAATTAAGTTCAAGTTGAAATTGAGCTCAAAGTTGTGTTCACTTAACAAAAGAGACGAGGTCAACCATTTAAAAATTGTTAGGCCCAAAAATCCGCTAGTATAATATGTAATATTATATTCATTTAATATGTTTTTAATAAATATTTTTCTAAATCATAAAAGCTTAACCGAATCAAGTCAAACTCAACTTAATAACTATTTTCTTAATTACATAATTTTGTTTGAGCTGAGCTATGACAAATATAAGCTCGATTCGAGTGAGTAAATGTGTATCAATAAAAGTAAATGAGGGGGAGGAGGTGAGAGCTTGAAGGGCAAGCAATTTGATGGCATTCATTTCATTACTTGTCCTCATCTTTATTCCCAAAGTGAAACATACTCTCAAATGTTCCACACCAATTGTTTTGCCTTCCCTTCACAGCAAGCCTTTGTGGGGAGCCCCAAACCAAGCAGTCCCACATTGTCACAATCATTACTGCTTATAGCTTTGTGTGTTGTGTCAGCATCATCACAAAATTGACCCAACTCATCATCCCATCCCCACACACACGTCTATTACTATTATATCATCACCCTCACCTTTCATGTCAAGTGTTGGGTATGCAACTCAATACTATTTTATTGTTTCACTTAAATTGAACCTTCCCCTACTTGCCCTCTTCATTTCATTAATGCTTCTTTATTTTAATTAAAATTCCTCTCACTTTCAACAACCCTATCAATCATGTCATGCATTTGTACCCTTGTCTAGGTGGCTCTCGAGTCTCTTCCACGTAAATTGCTTTAAATGTTGTTTCAAATCAATTTCAATTTATTTAAACAGACAAATATGACATTTATTCTCTTATCAATTTAAATTTGATAGTGCATGCCCAAATTTGAAAGTGCTTCATACTTGAAAATTAACCGAACCTGATTTCGGTTCATTAACCAATTTTTGATTAAAATCAAACCAATTTTGAATTGAATTTGGACCTCAAAATCAAGACAAACCGAACCTGATTTCGGTTCAAAGCATATTAGTTTTTTTTTGTTACACGTGGACGCCTCATGGACATCGATCTGTGAAGAGCAATGACTAATATCAAGTCACGTATGGTGTATTAAGCTACCTACGATTATTCGGTCAGCCAAGATTTTATATAAATCGAACCATAACCAAACCAATTTCTTCAAATTCTCGAGTTTAAGAATCAAGACCAAACCGATTTCATTCAGTTTTGATCGGTTTCCCAATTCATATTTAACAGCCCTACCACTCCCAAAAATTAAGAATTTATCTACTATAACTTTGGAGAAGTTTCGTTGTTAACTTTGCATACTCTCGCTTATGTAGGCTTCCATTTGGTTTACACGCGATGAGATATTTCTCGTATTTAAAACGCATGAACTCGTCATTACTTGATTCTCAATGCCCCACAACAAGAATATGTGAAGTATATACATCCACTCGTCAACTTGAACTTTTAAATGGATCAAATTTTAACGTAGTATCAAAACTTGATCGTAAGGAGCGTCAACTTCCCACATCGAAAATATGTCATTGCATCTATAAACTTTAACTTTTAAGTAGACTGTATTTATACTTTAACATTGATCGATATCTTAAAACCTTCGTTTAATGATTAAGAGGTTGTATGCGAACAGAACAATGACTTATGGATGCATTCAGTAAGGTTTGAACTCACAACCTCTCATCAAAAAGTGTGTACCCCGAACATATTTATAAAATTTATAAATCTATTGTTTAAAAACTACTGTTGTAAATATGTAAATGTTATGTTTTCTTTTACCCCTAAATCAGGTAATCAGGTAGCACATTACTTAGCTACTAATGCTCTTTCGAGCCATGATCTCGAGTTTAATAGTGCTGTTGTACCAAACACTTTAGCTCATATTGTATTGGCAGATGTTCCTTTAATCTAATGAGCTCGTCTCTTTTTTTTTATAAAAAATTAACATTATTTATTTTTGTTTCGGACTATTTCAGTTTGGGCCAATGCGAAAGTTGGGCCAAAGCCCAATGGATCACGATCACAGAATAATCAAATGGCCCATTTGAGTTTCTACGACGATTGTGTCAGTGTAGCGAAAAAAACAGAGCAAAGCCGAGACGAGAACACAAAGATAGAGAGAGAGAAACAGAGGAGTTGTATATATCCATATATATCGTTGGTCTTCTTCAGCTGAAACAGTCTCTGAGAAAAAAGAGACACAGAGAGGTTGTGAGGTCGAAGATGCTTGGAGAATGTGGCGGGAAATCGGAGACAGAGAATCGGGCCGATTACGCCCAAATTCCTTTACGAGTCGAGTCATGTCCAGTCGCGTCGCCGATCTTCAGCTCTCCAATTTCAAAGAGATCGTCTCCGTCCACAAAGGCTCCGTTAACTGTGGTGTTGGTGGTGGTGGCGGAGGAAGCTTGCGGTGGAGGGTATGGTTATGAAGGTGGAGGGGAGGCTTAACGGTCTGATTATTTGGACGGTTACCATTGTTATTGTGCCATTTAATTTGTGTTTCAATTTTTTTAATTTTAATTTTTGAATGTTGGTTATTTAATTGTATGGCTATGGATTCCTTGGTACCAATAGTAATTGAAAGAAAGAATACTTTTCATTCTACAAAAATACTATATACGTTTGTATTGAAATAAAATATTCCCTCCATATCAAAGTGTCATATTTCATTAAGAAAATTATTCCAATATACCCTAAGATAAGTTAACTCCCTTTATTTGATACATGGGGGGGTCTATATAAATTATTCTCATTTTTCTTACAAAAATGGGAACGTGGGCACCTATTTTGAATTGGGGGAGTACATATTTTTGTCACTCGATTACATGACACTCCTAGGTAGCTAAAGCTGCCACATTTACCGATAAGAGTAATACTAACTCCTCACCCGAAAATCGAAATCATTGAGTTCAGTTCATTGTATCTTCACAAAAGAGTCAAATATGTTCTCATGCCAAAATAAAACCCTCTCAAAAAATTATTCTGATCATATATAGTCCAAGTCAAAAACAAATTCACCATTGCAAGCATTTCACTCAAATATAGCACATCTCATATGCGAAACCCAGTTCATAATTCCAATAAAAAAACGAAATTGAGTTTCCAAATAGTACACTCAATACTCAAGAACCCTTAAAATTTCTCCAGTTAATGCCTGGTAGCTCAGGCAACTCCGAAAAAAATAAATTAAACTGACACCGATTTGCCAAATTATTGAATTCAGCAAGCAGAAATCACTAGATAACTGGAAAGAACAAAAATTGGTACATACCCAGGTATGATAGAAAGAGGGAGGAGCAGTGGATTTGCTGGTGAGTAAGAGAAGAGCTTCGACCGATTCTAATGGAGCTTAGACCGATTAGGTGTTAGGGTTTAAGGGAGAGACGAAGAGTGAAATTTTCAACAGTTCAATGATGTGGATTTTCCTGTTTACTGTTTATAAATCTCTTGAATAATGTATGTTGAATTTAGGAGAAATCCCATAAAACTACAGTCAATTATATATTTTTGCCTATACTCATGGTAAATAAAAAATAATTAATGATCACTACAATTAACTTATTATTTGTAGCACCTGCTATTAATGGTGTTAACTTGACGTTAACTTTGAAGTTAAAAATCAAAATTAACCTTATAAAATAAATAATTTTTTTAAAAAAAGTTACTTTTAAATTAATAGTGGAAATTTGTCATGATACCACTCATTCTTTTTTATTTCGTCGAATTAGTTTGAATCCTCGATATACTGTCGAGTTCAAATCTTATATAGAGAACTTATTGCCTTCCTCTATTAGGATGCTAGAGCTAGCTCCTAACTCTACGAGCACCCTACTTATTGCATCGTCGATGATATTGAGAAAATTCTCTTACTCGCCCTCCATTTTCGTGCCAAATGCTTCATTAAGAGCATTTTCACCATCAACATTGTTAATACTTTTCATAAAATTTTGTCACTCTTTAAAAACCTCGTCGCTTGGCTCCAATACTTCTTTGTCCTATCACTAACGAGTAAGATAATGTTGCTCCGTTACATTTTAACCTTGTTGTATAATTAGGACTGAGTGCATTTTTTATATTAAAATATAAGAGTAACATGTCAGTTATTTGATATTACACAGTAAACTTAGCTTGACTTAGTCAAACTCAAGTTCGGCTAGATAGGCTCAATTCTTATATTTTATATATATTCATTAAGAACTATATCTCAATTACATTTAACAAAAATTTATAATTAATTAAATACTAAGTAAGTGGACTCATGAGATTATCAAGTTTTTAAATACTAAGTAAAAATTGTTTTGGAGTGTTGTTTGCTGCTGCTGTTTTGGAGAATGGCATGCTGCATTTTGAATATGGTTCTATGAAAATCTATTTTGTGCACTTGTAAAATGTGTATTTTCAAGTGTTTATATTTAGGTCATGCCTCTTTTTTGCTGGTTATGTATTCCATTTTCTGTAAGTAAAAAATATGTATCAGTGTAATGGCCTGAGCCAACTTTGAAGTAAAAAGGAAATGTTTTTTCAGCTTTACAAAATTGTGTAGAATTTATGTGGGTCATGTTGGTTGTAACCCGGCCCACCCGCAAATTCATGCGGGTTTCAACTTTTCGGGCCCGCTTAATTTTGGTTGGTTGACGGGCCTGCCAAGGCCCAACCCGCATCTAAGTGGTTGGGTGAAAATATACCTCTTTGGGTGGTTGACCCACCCATAAATACTCCTAATTTAAACCCATACACGACACTTATATCTTATCATTTTTGTTTTTTTTTGAAATAATAATTGTTTTCAATATTGCTTGGTCAAAGTTTACAAGCAATTGTAACAAACTATTATTTTTAAAAAAACACTAAGGTTGTTCATAACAGAGTACCTCCATGAGAGTCTCCATGTTTAAGGTCACAAGTCACAACAGAGTTTCTCATATTTATATTATTTAATTTAATTCAACAA
Source organism: Geranium brycei (assembly GCA_036897365.1). Lineage (NCBI taxonomy): Eukaryota > Viridiplantae > Streptophyta > Magnoliopsida > Geraniales > Geraniaceae > Geranium > Geranium brycei. The sequence goes on from JAYMTP010005132.1 coordinate 7,584, forward strand.
CACTATTTATATATAATTAAATATTTCAACATTATCATTTATTTACAATTATAAAAAAACAAACTACTTTATTACAACACGAATATAAAAAAACATAATTTAAAAAAATTACATTATTATAAAATTGAAATATATATTCCATGAATTATATATAGAGACAATAAATATTAATTATATTCCATGAATATTATTTTTTAATTCTTTTTATTAATGGACATATTATATATTTATCATATATAAGAGGTATATATAGGTATAATAAATATTAACTATGAATATATATTTTATTTTATATTATATATCAATAGACATTATATATTTATTAAATATATAATGGTATTATATATTTATAATTTAAAAAGAAATAGTGTATTACATATTCATCAAATATGAGTAAACACATTATTATATATTAAAAGTGGGAGTCTCTACTTCTTTTTCCAACCCTCTGCACTCACTCATTCTCTTTCCAACTCTCCCTCCACGTCACCCATTTTTCAATAGACTGATTGATGTGGCTGCCACATGGCATCACTGAGAATGCTCACTCCCTCCCCACTCTCTTGTCTTGTGGACACTCTAAAAATGGTTCCACACAATAACACGTATACAATGAGATTAATTTTTCAAACCATATATCCCAAAATCATGGCACTTAAAAACATGTGTCACCTTCACAAATAGCTATTTAAGGCATAAACATGCTAATGGAGTAACATCAAAGAGAAAACAGAAGACTTGAAAATCACCATAAGAGTATCTTCTATATCACATGTTCTTCTGAGATAAGAATAATGGCTTTCAAGATTATGATATCAACGACCTTTTTATTTCTTCTATGTTGGCTAAATCCGGTTCTTGGAAGCGGAAATAATAAGATACTTTCTGAAGAACAAATAGAAGAATTTGAGTTGGCCTTCGCACGAGCCAATGCACTTGCGCCGACTCCTGCACCCACAAATGATACTAACTTTCCATTTCCATGTCGTAGCGGTGGCGCTTGTAAAGATATGGTTGATAAATATGGGTACAAATGCGAAGAGCATACGGTACGTACGTGCTTAAAAGTTGATATATTGTGCATTCGTAAGACACTATAAATGTATTATCTGTAATTGGTGTTCTATATTAATGTTTTATTTTCATTGATATATGATTTTTAGGTGACAACAAAAGACGGACATATTCTCAGTATGCAGAGAATCCCTCCAACACAAAGTGCAACATTATCTAATTCATCTAAGACAGTTGCAAGTTACCCTCCGGTTCTTTTGCAGCACGGCTTGTTTTGTGTACTACTTCTAATTTCCATGATTATGATTATTTCTAAATAAATTAATTAATTCACATACACACGTATAATCGTAACTATTACAACTCGATATAATTTACAAATGTGTTACTAATGGTAGAATGTATATGGACATACTTGTAGGATGGAATTGCATGGATGGCACTGGAGAAAGATTCTTTAGCTTTTTATTTGGCAGATATGGGATACGACGTTTGGGTTAACAATAACAGGGGAACCAAATATAGTCGGTGTCATAAGTGGTTAAATGTTTTGCAACCGGTAATTTTGTTATTTCCTATTTGAGATTCAAATATATTTTGTTAAGTTTTAAATTATGTCATTCAATCATATATAAATATGATGATTAATGTTTTTATTCAAGAAATTTTGGGACTTTTCATGGTAAGAACTGTCAGAAATCGATCTTGATGCTACCGTCAACTATGTGCATAAAAATACCGGGCAAAGTGTGCACTATGTTGGTCATTCCATGGTATGAATTTTGTCTATATTATACTATAATATATTAATAATTGTTCTTGTAAAGTCTAATGCAAGCAAAATATTATTTATATTACTATCACTTTCATAGGGAACTCTTGTTGCTTTGGCTGCACTCGCCGCTAAGCAACCCACCATAAAAAAGATGAGATCAGTTGCTTTGTTGGCACCAATCGGTCATATGAAATTCCTTTACTCCATATTCGGACGAGTTAGTGCTGAACTTTTTTTGGCTGAGGTATGTTTATGTATAACAAGATGATGTTAAATAGTCCAATAGAACCTTCTTTTAAATGTAAGATAACTGTCTATATTCTATAAGTTGAAAGCATATTGAACAATTATCTCAAACTAATTATTTATTTTCTCCAGTTGAGAGATTTTGTGAAGCCACCCGAGTGTAATCCTGTCGGGTAAAAAAATGATATTCTTTTGCAACATTAAATTTTGAAGTTATGCGTATGATATATTTATGGAATTGATTAACATCGTACTTATCCGACTTGCAGGAGAATTCCAGCAACTTTTGCTGCCAAAACCTGCAAAATGTTTCATCTTAACTGTGCTGTCTCGTTATGGTTTGCAACAGGTAGTTTCTTTTATTATAAATAATTTTACTTCACATATATTTACAATTGATTTTATATAAATCATTAATCATATAATCACTATGAATTCCATTATTTATACTTGGACAGGTCCCAATTGTTGTATTGATAAAGACAGTTTTATTAGATTTCTTGAACACGAGCCACAATCAACTTCGAGTAAAGTTCTTCAGCACTTGTCTCAGAGTAAGTATATAAAATTCATTATGTCCATTTTAATAATTAATTTTAATTACTGATGGAATCACGTAAATATGTATAATATATCCAGATATTCGGGGAGGAGGTATGGCAAAGTTCGACTACGGTCTCCTCAAAAACATGGTACATTATAAGAAGGCTACACCTCCACCATATTTGTTGGAAGACATTCCAAAAGACTTTCCTATTTTTCTCGGCTATGGAGCATTAGACAGCCTCGCAGACATCATAGATGTGTTAAGATTGGTCAATGACCTCAGTGATCATAATCCATCCAAACTCATCATAAACTTCCAACTATTTTACGCACACATGGATTATATATTGGCTCATAATGCCAAAGGAGATGTATATGAACCTATCGTTTCATTTTTCAAGTCTAACTGAGTGATGGAGTATGGGATGGATAATGTATTTTAATGTATAAGATCTATCCAAACAATAAATACTTCAAAGATTATCGTTCTACTTGATTCTTTGGACAAATTATGCATATTTCTATGCTTTTGTTTGGCTCATCAGGGTGTCAAGAAATAAATACTAGGAAAAAGGACATTATATCCATAACAATACTTAACATTTAATCGAGTGACACTTGATCAAAGAAAAAATATATGAAGACTACAAATCAACATTGCATAGCGAGGCCGCTAAAGATTGAAGGAATCGCTAAACTTCCCGCTTTGGAATAAGTATGATAAACTTAGAGATGTGGAAAAAATTATAGAAATACACTGCTGAAATTTTGTGGCTAATTTTTCAAAGAGCATAATTTAATCCTGTAAAATCTTATTTGATCCAATTTAAGATTCAATTGAAGATAATAGAATTTTCTACAAATATATAGAATGGTGTTTCCATAAAAGTTTCTCTTACAAATGCGAAAAACAAAGATGGAATGAAAGAGAAAGAAAGAAAAGAACATTATATAAATGTTTCTGTAATAAGTAAATATGAGCTACTGATATGAGTAAACAGATTAATTGATTTAAATGAGAATAAATTTAATGTGCTCACAGATACTATAGTATACAGTGCCACCACCACACAAGGGTGACATGACAAGCAACATACCAATATGGTCACATTAAGTTCTAACCTGAAAATTAAATTAGCTGACTACTACTACTACACTGTTTCTGTATCCAGAAGACACCCATTCTGGGTAATATGTTTGAGATCTATGATGAAGTTGTCTCTGAGAAATCCAAACCCAAATGTGCCATTCCTGTACTGCCAAATCCTCCCTTCTGCTTCCCTTGGATTTGGCGTAGTTCCTGGAATCACTAAATCATAGCTTGAGTTGATGAAAAGAAGGTGAGAGACGACTTCATGATTTTCAGTCACAGTGACTTGCCCATCGGTGTGAGTTGGCCGGAGATGAATGCGAGTATCGTATATATACTCTTCCTCTGATGATTCGGGGTAGTCGATGAATTTGGCATCTGACGTCCAAAACACTGGAGCATAGGCAGTGAAACGCTGCTCACCTATCCTCTCACTCGTGTCCCCAACCTTTCGGCAGGAAATACCCCCTGTTTCATCGTATACCACGAGATAAAAATCCATGCTCGTGCCATCACAGATTCCCTGCAAGCCAAGACAGAAGACAGAATATAGCATATTTGAGGATGTTAGTTCCGTCAAGTTATCTTCACAACAATAGCTATAATTACATATGAGATCATTATGTTAAATCACTCTCATATCCCCATTATATCTCTCACTCAAGCAGATAGGTAAGGGGAAACCAGCCACCTCATCCATACAGTTCCCAGGAAAAACATCAAACATCAATTCTAAGGGAAAATTTTGAACTGTAAACCCATATCATAAACTAACAATTCATCAAATAGCTTTTTTGCATTCTCTTACTCATTCAGAGGATATGTACTGGTAGGAAAAGACACCTTGGTCAGGGAATTCTGGGCAATATCAAAGGAGAGTTGCAGAAGATTCTTTGAAATTTCTCAAAACTATGAGTTTTACTACTCATGGCAACGAGGAAGATCTCATTGTTGAGCTCCAACACATGAACGAGGAGGAGTCCTGGAATCTTGCAAAGGCTTCTGTGGCTACTACCTCGTAGTGCCCTCCGCCTCCTTTCTCTTTGTCGTTTCTCTTATCTTTGTTCTTTCAGTTGTTTTTCTTTTCGTCGCCCAAAGCTTGCATTGTTTCTCCCTTTGTATCTTGTGGGTGTTTCTCCTTTTTCGGGATCTCGCCCTATTTCTTTCTAATAAAATTTATTTACATTGATCAAAAAAAGAAAGAAAAAGCCTGTATGAAACATTAAGATTCTAGAAAGGATCATAATGTGTGCGTTTTTCTCCCCATCCCCCTTCTACCTCTCCATGATGAATACAGTAGATGGGTAAGGGGAGAGACCATCTCAGTCAGACAGTCGTTTTTGAAAAAATCCTTTGAATATCATGCCCCGATACAGTACAAGATAGCTGAGATCAGACAGAGATATCAAAATCTAACAATGGTCAAAGAATTTTCCTATTAATCTCTACTTTAAGGTTTGCATATCATTCCAAGAACAACTTCATCCATAATCAAGCTATTATTTTCCATACTTATCTGCATTCAATTTTACCAAAACTACCTCGTTTACCATCTAAAAATGTTTGGCATCATAACAGATCAAAAGAAGACTGTAAAAATGTACCTTCCATAGGCCCTGCAATGGCCTTGAGGCTGTGGGTGAGCAATTGACAATCTTCACAAAATGCTCCGGCTCCCGCTTCCTCCGCCCATGCCTCTCCTTCTCCCTCCTCCTCTGTCTCCTCCTATCCGCTCCCGGGCTCGTCCTGTTTGCAAAATACTGATAAATCTCCGACATGAACCGATCCTGTATCCCAGCAGGAGGAGAACACTCACTCCCAATCAAATCCTCCACCACACATTGCTCATCTCCATCTCCCACCACACCACCCGAGTTCGAGCCATTCGAGCTCTCTCCAATCCCATTTTCTCCATAACTAAATGAAAACCCCAAATTCTCCTCCACAACTAAATGGGTCCTCCCAATGAAACTAACATGAACAGGAACCAAATCACTCTCCACCAGAACCCCCAAATCCTCCACACTCTCAACACCTCCAACCAAATCACTGCTTTTCCCCTGCGGATCTATGAAGTTCACGACCTGACCCTCCTGCGAGAGGCTAATCCACAAAAACGGCGCCTTTACGACCCCGTAGGTCCCGCTCTGGGACGACGAAACCCTAGAACCGGTTATGAAATTCGGTCCCCACTCGAAGAACACAAGCGACGGAGACGAATCGCCGCCGCTGCGGCGCCAAAAAACCGATCAGATCCTCCCACTCGGCGAGGGTTCGGTAGAGGAGCTTGAACCCGATCTTGCCACGACCCCACCGCTTGATCTGGGTTTTAGCTCCCCAACGCCGGTCGCAGAGGGCGAACCAGAGGCGGCTCTCGGATCGGCCCAGAGAGACGAAGCGCTTCGATGTGCAGCAGAAGCTCCCGATCTCGGAGGGGTGAGGAACGAGAGGATGCAGAGGAGAACGTCCTCCGGAAAATCGAACGACAGGGAGGCCTCGCGAGTCTCCTCGAGATTGGCCATGGCGGATTTTCTCGGGAAAATGTCGAGGGACTTGAACCTGTGGACGAAACGAAACGCGTCACTGTG
>JAYMTP010005133.1:0-13837 GCA_036897365.1 Geranium brycei
AGTGTTTTGTAAAAAAAGGATAGGCGTTAGTCGGCTACAGAGTGCCTTCTGGACACTAATCGAAGATTAGTCGAAAACTAATAACAGAATAATTAATCATACAAATCGAAAATTTTTAGAATATTGGTAATGACTCGAGCTATCAAGAGTATGCCCAAGATGCTTGTTCAGATGTGGTGTCTACTGCGCCATTGACAGGAGGATTCTCAAACTGGTATGCACTCGAGGGAAATGGATCAAAACAACCTAATAAGTATGTTGTAGTGTTTTAAAAATCCTCGACTTATTCGATTAATCCTCTATAATTTGTGTTTAATTTTTTAATCCAATTTAATTTTCGATTAGTTCCTAAAAAGCTTTTTCCACCCAACTATGTTCTTAGGACATTAATATGTTTAAGACTTTCATTTATTAGTTGGAGCTTTTAAAGGAGTTCCGCTGTAGTAAAATTTATGAGAGAAAGTAACTATGATGTTTTTAAGTACAATAGTACTAAAACTAACCTCATTTTGACCCCTCTTCCATTCTTCATCCTCATCTTCCCTGTTCCTCAGCTTGATGGTACAATCAATATCCTCAAAAACAACTATAGCCTTGTTCGACATGGCGAGCAACAACATCCTCAGCTCGGAGTTACACGTCACGTCGGTCAAATCCATGTCGTATATATCATAGTTAAGGTAATTTGCCATGGCAGCGATCAAGCTCGACTTCCCCGTCCCGGGAGGTCCGTACAGCAAGTACCCTCTCTTCCACGCTTTCCCTATCCTTCTATAAAATTCCTTCCCCTTCACGAACTCATCAAGATCGTCCACGATCGCGTTCTTGACCTCCAAGTCCATCGCCAGCGTATCAAAGCTCATCGGGTGGTCGAGGTTGATCGCCTTCGAGTCCCAGCACCTGTACTCGATCGTGTGGAGCTTGATCACCCTCGATTGCTCCCTGATCGCGCTCGCCTGCGATAAGATGAATGGAAGGTAAGTATCAAGAACCTCGTTCTTGAATTTCTTGTGGAAAGTGAGCTCGTAGGATCTGAATTCGGATCGGACGGTTGTTTTGACGTCGGACGGGATTTGGACGTTGGAGGATTCGAGTTGGGTGGTGATGAGGTTCCATTTTACTTGTACGCTGTTGAAATGGTCAACGATCTCTTGGTGGGAGTCAACGGAGACGATTAGGGTTTTGTCATTCTCTGCCTTGCCTACCTTGATCCTCTGGGTGGAAGGGTCGACTATTGTGCCCAGGTATGTGTGTGCTGCTTCGAAGACTTGGTTTCGGGACAGGCCTTGGAACTCCTCTATGACGATGGTGATTTGGGAGGAGAAGCGCCTCGTCAGGGTGCTCAGGCTGGAGAAGAAGAAGTCTCGAGCCTCGTCGGGGAGGAACTCGTTGGCTACCGTCCTGACGAGCATTGCTGAGGCCGCAAGTGAGCCTATCGTGGACAAGATCGTCTTCGCGCTTTGCATTTTCTTGTTAGACATCATCATTTCTTCCCCAGAACCTGACCAGGTCTGTTAATTCAGATGACTTTAAGTCTCGTTTGAAATTCTGGGTTCGAATCCTGGTCGGTCACCTTCTTATTTAAAAGAGAGGTTTGAGAGTGAGAGGCAAATGAACAGGTCTGTTGGTGAAGATGAGTTCAGTGACGTTTGAAATTCTGGGTTTGAATTTTGGTGGGTCACTTGAAACAAGCGGTGTTTTATTAGGGACTTTAGAGGAGAGGTGAGTGAGTTGTGATTTGGGGAGTGAGACCTTATATAGGGCACAAGTTCAAGAACCCTTCATTTGGGTTGGTCTCTGATGTAACTTTTTTGACCATGAAGTTTCAAAGAGGGCCTTCCAAAATATGACATGGTCCTTCCTAGTCATAATTCTACAAGAAGGCAACCAGCTTGGAAGTTTCCCCCAATTATGTCATTTTCTTGGGATCCAGGGTTTCTTTGACTGAGCTGTCTCTTCCTTCTTCTGCAAGCTATTGAAGAGCATTAACTCCTTGTTCTGCAAGCTATTCAACAGAATATAGGAAATGTCAATCACAAAGAAAATGATGCAGATGAGTCAAGAGTCAAGAGCCCATTATATATGTATATGGGTGTATACATGATTAAGCCTAGTAAGTTTAGTTCTACTTCACAGAGGTTAATAACAATGCCTAGTAAGTTCAGTTCTAATTCACAAAGGTTAACAACAACCAGCAATCTTATATTTATTACATAATTGTAGAAATCAATAATAAAGTTTCTATTGTCCAAGCAACAATAATCCATGATAGTATGTATCTAGCAGTGTTAAATTTTGGAATTTTATACTTAATAATGTTTTTCACATATTAAAGTTTCCATTTTGTCAACCATTTCGACCAAAACTAGATTACATGACTCAATTCATCAGCCGAGGAGTGTGTTCTAGAAAATGCTAGACACTAGTCTATCAAGAGTGTTTCTCAACTGTTAATCAAAATATAAATCAAAATAAAGAATTAACAAAAATTACAGGAGACTAATCAGACAAGGCAGATTTTTATAACATTGGTCCCCGTAAGGTTCATGACATTTGACATCCCCATAAAAATGACATGGGATGGATATGTATGAGTTTTGTGATCCGACCCTGCCCTAATCCGATCGTGTATGCTCCTGTTCGGTTCAGGGCATTTTTGTCATCCCTGCTGATAAGAAAAATATGACAAAACATACAAAGCACATTCACCCCCTCCACGTATTAAACTAAGATCAATTTATGAAACAGACAAAAATCAACACAAAGTGTTCATGGACAAGTACACAATCATTCCCTTTCATGTACTGGGATTATAAATGAAACAAACATTGGCCGTCTAAAAGAGGAACATTTCAATCTTAATCATACTCTTACAAACCACAAATGGACTTTCTTCTATGCCCCATTCACCCACTGCCATGGCTCCTCTCAGCTTCACTGTATATAGGTTAAACATATAGTTTTTTGTAAGCAAACAAATGTGAAAATATACAAGATATGTACTGCTTAATAGCAATGTTCTAAAAACACTAGGCGCTAGTCAGACAGAGAGGGTCTTTTGGGGACTAATAAGAGATTAATCGGAAAATAAATCAAATTGAAGGATTAAACGGGAATTAGTTATAGAGGATTAATCGGACAAACCGGCGATTTTAGAAAAGTGCTTAATAGTAGAATTAGAAAGTGCACCCACCTCTGCATCTTTGCCTTCGGGAGCAATTTCCATCCTCTGGTCTTCTGATGAGGCAAGAAAACGTATAAAAATATGAACTCAAAAAGCTACCAGAAAGCATTTGTGAGTTTAACGACTAATATATTATGAACTTTATAAGTTACCTCCATCATCTGTGATGTCAGAAGTCCACAAAGTGAGGTTATCACGCAATAGTTGCATGATCAGAGCGCTATCCTTGTAGGAATCTTCACTCAGGTTGTCCAGCTCGGAAATAGCTTCGTCAAAAGCTTGCTTTGCCAAGTGGCAGGCCCTGTGGTAATGAGTTACATAAGATAAGAAACGAATTGCGTTGAGAACGCTTTCATTGGATATTCAACTATCTAACTAAGCTTACCTTTCAGATGAGTTCATAATCTCGTAGTAGAAGACTGAGAAGTTAAGGGCAAGACCCAATCTGATGGGATGGGTGGAAGGTAAATCAGTCTCGGCAGTGGTGGAGGCGGTCTGCAAATTGATTGGACGAACCAAAAAAGCAAGTTATTATGATGGCCGAGAATTTGCTTTTTCAAAAACATGAAGAATGGAGTAAATATAATGATAAAGCACAATAAAGGGGAAGAGAATCAGCAGAGCATACAAGCATCTCACCTATGGATTAGAAGCCTCAAAGTAAATATTCAAGGTAAAATACTATATTCCAAGTAACAAGAAGATAGATCTCATTCTCTTCTCTCCCAGATACGAGAATGACGCAGACCATTTTCTCTACTACTATCCAGAGCTACTTCACAAACCATAATTAATATCAGAGAGAAGTGTTCACAAACATGACCAACCCCTTTATCTAAAAAATCCCAATTTACATAAATAGTTTGTGCCGAAATCCGTCTTTACAAATATATAAATCACTTCATTGTATTATATCGTCTGTAGCTTAAAATGGGGAGCTTTATGCACACCTTTGGACAGTTTTACATTACTACCAAGGTTGCCCATTGCGCGCACTTCATGTGATTTGTAGTACAACCCCTTCTCTGGCTTTACCAGCAGAAAAACCAACATTTTCAAGTATTAATATTACCCCGACAAAAGAGAGAACATCATTTCGTATTACAAATAAATTGTAGCAAACAAACAACTATACCTTTCTTCATACCGGTTACACATTTGACACATTTACTAAATAACACTTAAGTTCCAAATAAAACCCCCTTACAAGATAACTCATAGAACATCAAATTTACATGAAAGACAACCATCTCAGCTAACCACATTAACTGTCAAATTAGATACAAAGGTTATTAATATAGACTTCATGATCCGCATTAACTGTCTAAGCTAACCAAATTCACGGTTGAATGAGTAACAAAGCAACGAAGGCTAAGAATTTGGACATCTAAACACATGCTACACCAGTAGGTTCACTAACAGGACATCAAAACCACACTACTTTAAAAATGCTAGTATCAATCAATAGATCGATCATAAGCTCAATAGCTCATCACAACAATATCGAAGAAACCAAAAATAGAAACAATAAGGCCAACATTTTCAAGAACTAATACTACAGACAAAAGACAACACCATTTCATATTACAAATAAATAGTAGCAAACAACTATACTTTTCTGCCCACCGACAATTCATTTGTACACATGCACTAAATAATACTTTAGATCACAGCTACAAGCTAACCAAACTCTAAAAATAAATAGTAGCAAACCTGCAAGCTAACTCATACAACATCCTATACGCAGGAAAGCGACATCAATCTAAGCTAACCAAATTCACAGCCAAATGAATAACAAAGCATCAAAATCTAAGAACTTGGACTTCTAAACCACACTACTTCAAAATTGTTATCAATAATCAAGAGATCAAGCATCGGCTTACGATTACAAACAGATCAAGGAGCTAAATTGAATTAAAAAACACCTCATACGCCTTGAGAGACTGATCAGCAGCCTCTTTCTTCTCATCACCAGACTTGAACTCAGCCAAATACCTATAGTAATCCCCTTTCCTGAACACAAAACCACAAAAATCAAAACTCATCACAACCCAAAAACCCAGATCATACAGTTCACAGAAACAAACACAACACACACACATTTTGTAGTAGAACACGGTGGACTCGCCGGAGGACGACGATGGGATCAGGTGCTCATCGATCACGGCCATGATATCGGCGCAGATCGTGGAGAGCTCCGACTCCACCTTGTTCCTGTACTCCCTGATCCTCTTCGCGTTCGTCTCGTTCCCTTTCGCCTCCTCTTTTTGCTCGATCGACGACAAGATCCTCCACGAAGCTCTCCGAGCCCCAACCACGTTCTTGTACCCGACGGACAGGAGGTTCCTCTCCTCCACCGTCGGCTCCATGTTCAGCTTCGCCACCTTCTTCATCGCCTCCACCATTTCTGCACAGAATCAGGTCAAAATTAGGGCAAAATCAGGAATCGGGAATCAGCTAGATTTGGGGATCTGGGGTTTACCATCGTAGCGCTCGGCTTGCTCGGCGAGCTTGGCGGTGTAGACGAAGGTCTCGCGATCTTTGGAGGAAGCCATGGAATTGAATTGATTGTTGATTTTCGATCTCAGAGAGGCTCAACGAGACTGTGTGTGTCATGAGAGAGGTGGGTTTTGACTGCCTGTGTCTGGAGGTGACCGGGTGTAGCCGGTGACTGTTGGGGACAGGGACGAAAGTCACCGACAACGGAGAGTGGCGGTGTATGCGCCAGTAGTGTGGCGCCACGTGGTAAAAGGTCTTGGGATTTATCTGTAAAGTGTCCTTTGAATTTGAATGATGATTTGATTGTGATGCACTGACGATTTTACATGTCCAAGAATTTATTTATAATAAAATAAATAGATATATTAAAATACACCATTGATTAGAAATAAGTTTATTTAAATAGAAGAATATCAAAATTACACATTTTTTTTAACTGAAGTTAGTTTTTGCCTGAATAATCCTCTCAGTATTTGTATGTAAATTGGACTGATGATTATAGAAAGGCATGAGTAAACCAATTGAGTCATTCAAAAATTAATCGGATTTAATTCAATAAATAATTATAATCGAATATGAAGAAAATGTAAATTTCATTAACAAATTGAATATTAACCAAATTTATCGAGACTCAATAGATTTGCAAACTGTCTCATTTATTATTTAATCAATTATTATACTTAATATATAACTTTTAATAAATATGTATAACAGATATTAAACGAATTTAGTCGAGTTTAAGATTGGTTATTTTGCTTAGCGAATTGAAGTTTAACTATGAAATCGGAACGGGCTCGAGCTGAACATTAAATTAAATTAGGCTACAATTACCACGCACACTTGCATCACCAAACTGCTACAATAGAACTGTGGCTATGCCAAAAGTTTGAGCATAAAGAGTCCAAGAAAGAACACACAGACGACCAACATAGTTCTTGAAAATTTCTCTAACATTGTTTTTTCCTAGCTATGTTTCATTGTTAGCGATCCTACAAATGAAAAGCGGGTCCAGTCTCGATTGAGCACGAGAAAAGTTAAGGTTTCTGTTGCAAAAATTTAAGGCAATGCCTCGGCTTTCTTGAGCAGCTTGTACATCCCGAAAACGTTCTTCTGCGTCCACAGGTAGGGGATGAAAAACGACCGATATTTGGCCGGAGAGAGCTCCCTGTCCAGATAGGGTAGTGCCGCAATTGGCTGAAACACAGAAAGTTTTCGAACAATCACATTGAGTAAGAACCGAGAAAAATTATTACCCTAAACTTGCTACTTATATCATATTATTACTCTGAACTTTCAAATCATCATGTTATTACATTGGATTTGTGGTTTATATAAAATCTTTGAAAAGGACGAAAATGCCCTTCTCCAGATCGCCGAATAATAAACAATAATTGGAAAATAAAAATTCGCAAACCTCCAAATTTTAGTAACTGACACGGCAATGAGGTGGTGGTGGTGGTGATGTCAACACCACCTTCTGGCCACTGTGAACCAAATCTAGTCTGAATTTGAGATTTTTTATTTTTCTATTATTGTTTATGATTTAAGGTTTGAGATTTGGGGAAGAGCATTTTTGTTATTTTGGAACTAAAGTTAATTTAGTCCGATAAACATGATATAATTGATAAGTTCAGGGTATTAGCGTGAAGTTACCCAAAAGGAAATTGAATCTTACCTCCCATTTGGACAAGTCGCTTCCACGAGAAGGGAAAGGCCGGTCAAGCTGCAGCTCTACGAGGAATGTGCAAGCCTCGAGATTGTGGAGCTGTAATTATCCAATAGCAGGTTATTTTTGTAAATGAAAGCCGGAAAAATTATATAAGATGATGGAGAAGGGAATGTTTAGTTACATATTGCTTATCAGATGCCTTGTTCTTGCTGTTGAAATACGGAGGCGCTGCTGCAGTTCCCCCGAGTGTAGAATTGAACGGGATTGGAAGAAGGCCGCGGAACCCATCATCGATCCAGCGGACTTCACTGATGTAATCGGGAACGAAAAATGATGACGGGAAGCGGTGCCATTCACTCCCAACACAAAGTACCGAATCTGCAACACGATGAAAAATCGTACAAATGAAAAACGTTTACAGATTCATTTGCTTCCCATTCAGCGCATTTCTAAAACCAGTGTTCTAAAAATCCCCGAGGATTAATCTCCGATTAGTCCCCGATTAATCCTCTATTATTCCCAATTAATCCTTCAATCTGATTTATTTTCCGATTAGTCCCAACAGGCCCTCTCCGCCCGACTAGCGCCTAGTGTTTTTTAGAGCACTGCTAAAAACCAATTAATATCTAACTAAATTTCAGGCAACTCGTATGATGTTTTCAGCTATATTATGAACATTAAAATGTCCAGAAGAGCAAGATACTGATTCTCACCTGTTCCGACATCTTCATGGTGCTCCAAATTCTTGTATATCTCCAGAGGAGCGGAGTAGCCATTGATCAGAGAAAACGTACGGGAATGAGACGCCATTAAAATTAGACCAAGAGCCACAGGTCTGAGAGTTTTAGCCAACTGTGCAATCAATCAAAAGTAGGGACCGTGAGAAGGGCAGCCATTATATTAGTGAGCATAAATCTACATGCACGAAAACTTACCATGACAATGATAGAGTTGTCCTGAGGATTGTACTTGTCTCGGAAAAGATCGGGAAAGCTCTCAATAACAGCTGAAGCGGCAACACAAATAAGTGGATATATTGGATATAGGAATCTGTAAATAGCAAAAATTAAAAAACACATATTAGACAACATGTAGAGATAGCTCAAACCAGTCTTCCAAAAGATGAAAAAGAACAAAAGTAAAAAAATAATATCTTTTGCTGTTCTTAAAGTAAACTTATAAACTTTCTAGGGAACCTTATTTTCCTAGGAAAAAATATATCTGCGCGACACTGAATAAAAACATAGGAAGACTCGAACCTCTCTTCTTTGTGTGGCTGCAAAGACATGAATCCAAGCCATATATATATGGGAGATATCACAATCAGCAGGTCAGGAGCATATTTCTTCCTTGCAATTGGCAGGAATCCCAAGAAAAGTAGAGCAAGAATGAAACAAAAATTGAAATTGTTGAACCCATTCCTCAGATAAAATGACCATTCCTCTGTTCCATATAAGTGGCTCTCACCACCTCCCAAGACATTATATATCATCAGATTAAGAACGGACGACGTCCATTTTCCATAGTAATAGTAATCCACTAGTACAGAGAGTGCCTGTAAGATTCCAATAACTTCACATTAGACAATAGGGTTAGGATATAGATAAAAAGAAACAATTAAAACTCTACTTACCGATTGGTAGGTCTAAATTGAAAAATATTAATGAACAAGCATAAAAATTGATACTTACGAGTAGGGCAAGAGATGTAACAGCCCCTGAAAGAAAGGCTTGTTTGAATCTTCTTGCTAAACAGTAGAATGTGACGGGCAGGAAGGCCAAGATTGAGAATGGCCAGCCAAGAATTACCCCAATAGCAGAAACTGAAACTGCCGCGGCGTGTTTATCAAGAAGAAACAACCCTGATGAGAGACTCATGGCATACATGGAGAACGAACTTGGCAAAAAACCTGGAAAATTACCATTTAGAACTATTAGAAAAAAAATCCATGGAAAAGCTTAAAATGATCAGCATTTCTTAGTCCACGCCGCTTTTCTCTGCAGAACACTTGAAAATGCACTGACTTACTTGTGCTAGCAAAAAAACAACCGCTAGTTAAGCATAGCATTGCAAGTGCATAAGAAGCAAGACGTTTTCCATACTTCCTCGACAGGGCCACTATAAGAACAGATTCCGAAATAACAGAGATGAGACCAAGAAAGAGTCGCACTGCATAAAAGACTCTAACCTGCAGTATGAAAACAAAATGGTTTATGTACTGACACTCATTGGAGAGCTGCCAACAAATCATTGAAGTGAGAAAACTTACCTTTTCGTCACCAAACAACCAGGAAGCAGGTCCCCCTACAAACTCATGAAAGACAATGTATAGATATGACCGTAGTGCAAATTGGGAACTGCAGGAGGCAAATCATAATAATCATTGTCCTCACTTTGGGAAGAAAAACCTTTATAAAGAATCAATTATTGAAGCTTTAACATCCCTTATTGTAGGAATTCACAAACCCCTTACGTAAAATGAGTGAAAGCACAGAAAATCATAGCATGTGCCTATCTAGATATCGATTGGATGTTTTCAACTCAAGTTACTAAACATCTAAACTGTAACAGCTCCGGTAAAGCGTGTACATGAGACTAAGATGTAAGTTTCTAATTTATTACTCAGCTGAAGTGCTTGAACCAATATTGATTGTTTTATTTCCAATTTTCCATTCTGTCTTGCATTCAACATTTGTATTCAGGTTGGTATAGCTCCAACACAGTCATTGGAAGTGAGATAGATATGAGCAACCGATACAAAAACCGTACAACGGTCACAGCTATAGTCACAAATAATACATCCATGTTCACTTGTCCATACCTTACTGAAGCCATCAAGCTCAAGCAACATATTATCAAATTTCTATAGGTATGCAACTTATTTCTGGCCTAAATCCATAACAATCCAGCCAGCTAAGCACATAACCCCTGGTAACAGTTATAATACCAACAGAAGCATCAAATGAAAATATTCAAATAACACGCACTGGCACATATTGCTGTCTCTGATACTATACACTGCAAATCTAGCTCTAGCAGCTGAAATTGGCACTCCAGTTCATTCAACCATAACCAAACTGCTTCTTATCAAATTAAGCACATTCAAACACCAATAAACAAAATACATATGCAAACACTCATTTCCCTCTATTTTGATTTCCCCAAGCTCACCAATTTCCCAGCTACCCAACAGACCCAGAACACAAAACAACAGAAACAGGCAAAAACAGTACAGACCCAACAAATTCCAAGCCAAAACAGCACTTCAGCATATCATGAATTTTCCCAAGTTCACCATTTTCCGAGCTACCAAACAGACACATAACACAAAACAACAGAAACAGGTAAAAACAGGACACGCCCAACAAATTCTAACCCAAAACAGCACTTCAGCATATTATGAATTTCCCCAAGCTCATCACTTTCCGAGCTACCAAACAGACCCAGAACACAAAACAACAGAAGCAGGCAAAAACAGTACAAACCCAACAAATTCCAACCCAAAAACAGCACTTCAGCGGCAAAAGACACAGAGAGAGCGAGAGAGGGAGAGGCGTACCTGTACTCCCAAGTCTGAAACCCAGATTTGTAGAGAAGATAGTGGAGAGGCTCCCAGTAATTGAAGACCTCGTCGCAGTCGTGGATGATGTTCGATGTGGCGCTCATGTACCGCAACATTCCCAGGGCGAAAATCGGGAAGAGCCACCGGAAACCCTTGTCGTCTCCTTCCTTGCCGCTCGATCTCGCTGGCTTGTCGGTCTTCTCGTACGACGCCGACGACGGCTCCGGCGGCGCATCGAGCGACGTGGCGCGGCGCTGCCGAACTGCGAGATCCATTGATTTAGGAGAGTTTCTCGGAGGCTGAGTGAGCGAGTGAGCGATTGATTTGATTCTGAGTCTGTTTCTTAGACACTGAAATTGAAGAAAATGTTTCTGTTATGAAAAAAAGGAGCAGCTGAGTAGCGAAGCACCGAGAAATGGCGATTCCTTGCTTCCACACAAAGGAAGAGAAACACAAGAAACAGAACAGGCCTGTGGCCCATTGACAGAGCCCAATTATATCATCAACACTAGCCCAGTCTGCTCCAAGCTCTCCTCGCACCACTCCGAAACTCTGGAGCTCCACCTTATAAAGAGCTCGTGAAACAATTTTGTTATTCTAATATAGGTTATAGGTATACCAAAGTTTGAATTTATTTGTTTCGTTCACCCAAGTTTCAATTTTTCTTACATTTAATCACGATTGGAGGCATTTAAATTGACAAAATAGAAATTTTGGGTGAAATCAAAAGGACAATTTAAATTTGAGTGTACTTATGTTGAAAGACAATGTTCTTGTGTATTTAACCATCATTTCCCTATATTTTTCATGGGGATTATTACTAGATGCATAAAAATGTGTTTTATAAATTAGCACACCCAACTTTTTTTACCTTGTTACCTCACCAAAAATTCATATTTTTGCATATAAGTACACAATCATAATGTTTTTTCGAGCTCATGAAAATTTTCTTTTCCCTGCTGAATCTACAATCATACAAGTTGGTCAGGGACGAAACTATCGACTTGCTGGAAACAGTACAAAAATATAAATTTTTTGGGTGAGATGGCAAGATAAAATAAAAGATTAGCGGTACTCATGTCCAAAAAAGTATTAAATTGGGTATACTTACCTGCAATTATCCATTTTTCTAACTAGAAAGTAATGAAACTCAAACAATATATCCCATGTTTACCTATGCTATCAAGTTTAACGGTATATCTTTTCGAGATAATTTTTGTCCGATTTAGCAATTTATTCATACACTACATAGTGACGTCTCGACTTATCAACCCTTTCATTTGTTTTAGATCGTAACATATTAGATCGTAACATATTTGTTTTTCAGCTTATCAATTTGTTCATTCATACTAAATATTAACATTTCTAAAACCTAGCTAACTAGTCAATTTATTCATCATAAAGGGAATGCCGCGTAGCCATTAACTAGAAAGGTTGCAATTTCTTAACCGCGGTAGTTTCTACTATTCAAATCTTCAACTCTCAAGTTATGAACTACTCGTTTATACTGGTTCGTGGCACCTTCGTGGCATCTCCAAACCGCGACATCAACCCTTTAATATATTATGATATCTTTTCATGATCATCCAGGCAGCCATATGTTTCGACTAGTAATGAATGATGTGCTATTCAGTAGAGATAAAAGTACGTTAAACCTGTATGAGGTTTTACCATGAGCAGATTGTATTCATTGGGCAAATATGAGTTCGATCAAAATTTGTTTCTCAAGAGTCCCAGTTTATCTATATTGATGTGACATTTTTAATCTTTGACTTACTTATAGTGTTGTGAAAATCGCTAAGCACTAGTCGATCAGACAGAGCCTCTAAATATTAATAGAGGACTACTCGGAGATTAATTGGATTTTATTTTTATATTATTATTATTAAATAAAGAAAGTAATATGCATATACGTTAAAAATATGAATTATATTATATAAAAATAAAAATGTATGGTATCAATATGTATGTATATTGTTATATTGAGGTGAAATCAAATACAAATTGGAACATGAATACAAATCGTCTGAACTCACAATCTTGCTGTTCATTAATTTGGCGAGACCAAATAATCGGGGTGACACGTGGCACGGTTGAGGTGGATGCACACACGCTGATGTGAACGTATGACCCTTAACAATGTCCCTTAAGTTGAAGCATGAATATCAACAATGACCAACTTTTAAATAAGAATATCAAAATATAAATATACTGGGGTCGGCGGTGAAAACAACAACCCGTCTCGCAGTTGACTTTGCAAATTACTACTGATCATCATCTCGGGGCTTGGCATAATATTACAAATAAAATTTTGGGGCCAACACGCTTTAAGAAAGAGAGGAAAATCAACTCTCCATAAATTTACCAAAGGCACATTGAAAGAAGCAAACAAAAGAAACATGCAACTTCTAGGAAGCAGCAACCAGTCACTGTGAAAGTGGAGAAAAGCGCGCTTTAAAAAAGGTGGGATATATTAAAGCATGAAAAAATATATTATAAAGGGATAATGACACTTTATTACACTTAACTATAACAAAATAACACTTTCATACTTTAACTATTTTTTTTAGTACCCGACAATTTTTTTGTGACAACCTATACTAAAATGACTAAAATACCCCTGGTTTAAAAAATAAGAATAGGATTGGTGCAATTTAATTTATCAAACTAGATTTGAAATGGTTCAAATTTAATTTTAGATTTGGGTGCATAATTGTAATTGCATCTTATATATAAACCAAATTGAATCAGAGATAAACAAAATTCAACCAATTCAATTTATGGTTTCTTAAATCAAGGGTAGTTTAGGTATTTTAGATGTAGGTTGTCACAAAAAATTGTTAGAATACTGAAAAAGAGAAAAAAGTAGTTAGGGTATGAAAGTGTCATTTCGCTATAGTTAAATGTAACAAAGTGTCATTAT
>JAYMTP010005134.1:0-13835 GCA_036897365.1 Geranium brycei
CTCATAATCAAATGGCTCACGAATTAGCCAAACTTGTTTTAACTAACAGTAGCTGGGATTATGGTGAGGGGTCTGTCCCACCATCTGTAGCTTCAGTTGTCTGGCTTAATGTTGGGTTAGTTGCTATTTAATTAATAAAATTCATTTTACCTTCAAAAAAAAATTATAAAAAATGTTTATCATTTTTAATATATTGTTTTTTAAAAAATATAATATTAGTCATTTTTATTATTTATTTTATAGAAATATGTTTTAAGAAAATATATATTTTTAATTTTTTAAATAAAGGACATTTTCGTTATTTTTAAAAAAGTTATCAGAATTTTCAAAAGATTAGGAATAGGGCTAACTGAGAAGTTATGGATTTATAAAAGGCTTTCATATATCAGGGTATGTAAGGGATTAGAGTTTTCCCAAATATTGAAACTTGACCGCTGTTTTCCGTTTACCTGGGATAGTTTTGACTTCAGGCAGTCGTCACAAGTGTTTTTACCGGTAAACAAATGCAAGCACATTATAACTGTGGTGTTGCTTACCGCACACGAGTACTGAAGTGTTCTTATTGGTATAAAAATGAACTGATTTTGGTACTTTTAATGAATTAGGGTTCTATCAGGGTTTTGGGGAAATTGTTGGGGAGGGAGCTACCTTTATTTGTGCCACCTCCTCTCGCAGGCCTGTTGCTGCAATGGGAGGTTCTCGAGTTCAGGTGAACAAGTCTCACAAGACTCGTTTTGCTTCCAAATCTGCTCGCAATCTTCATAAAACCTCTTCTAAAGGTCGCCCTTTTCTTCTTGTCTTTACTCTCTTTGTGTCATTTTTTAGTACTTTCAGCCTCTATGTTGCTCATCAGAAACCCTAAGAAACAAGAGAGGAATTTAACATTTTCTTCAGCTGCAACTAGTTCTGTTATGATGACTACCCATTTGGGTTGTACTTGTAGTTGTTTTTACATGAGATAAAATATGTTTTTTTTTTCTTCATGAAATTGAAAGTTAGATTGATTGTGTCATGAATTTTCATATTCCCAGTGCATCAATTAGTTCATGACTATTTATTGTTGTTAACACATCTTGTTTCCCATGTAAATTATTTGTTGGGTTTTGTGTTTGGTGTAGATAAGGGCAGGATTTCAAAATCTGATCACAATGTCACCAAGGGTGCTCGAGCTGCCAGGCTTCAGCGGAGCAAAAATGTATTTGATCTCCTACATGCCATGCCAGTTCATGAAGTGCAAATGTATTTTTTTTTGTTTTACCTTACACCTTGTATGGTAATTTTGCAGGTGAGAGAGCAGAAGCGGGCTGCACTTCTAAAAGAGAAAAGGGCTTCTAGTGGGTCTACAAGCCCTCCTCGAGTTATTGTGAGTATAGGCTATCTGTAGAAGAGTTATTATAGTTTATATGTTCAGTATCATTTGCTTGTGTCTTCTTTATGTAATATTGCACAAATTTGTTGTATTTACTTTTTTTTCAGGTGTTCCAATCTTCTAATTTCTTTTAACTACAGGTTCTTTTTGGCCTTTCTGCTTCTGTTGACCTGGATTCACTCTCCGACGATCTTTTTAAATTATTGTCTCCTGAAGGTACTGGAACTGCATCTGCAACAGTGGCTTCATCTGAGTACAAACTGAGAGCAACAGTGAGTCTCCGTCACACCATTGAAATATTATCAGCACCTTCTTTTCCTTTCATATCATGATTGCATGGTTGCTTCTCAATTTGGGAGACATGTGGCTAAGTCATAAAAAACAGCACTATTGGAGATTGATTTGGAGACATTCACTGCTTTCCCTTTCTGCTTCTGTCTCAATTTGGGAGACATTTTGTTAAGTGTACCAACCTGACATGTATATTTATAGGTATTGAGAGCACCTCATGGAGATCTGTTATCATGTATGGAAATGGCAAAGGTACAATATGTCTACATATTCTTCTAGTCTGATATGATTACCCGTGCCTTGTGTTATTTGTGGTTATCATATGTTAATGGCTATTTCCTTGATTTGTAGGTGGCTGATTTGATTGCTTTTGTTGCATCAGCTAGCACCTTTTGCGAGGAAAGCCCATATATCGATTCATTTGGATCTCACTGCCTTTCTGTGTTCAGGTCTATTGGTTTACCAAGCACTGTAGTGTTGATTCGTGTAAGTTCTTGATTGTTGTGGTTTGCTATACATGAAATACTCAAATACCGAGGGTAATAAGTTAGTTTTTGTTCACTTGAAATTAAAAGTAGTTTCTTTTCAATGCTTGCAGGATCTACCCGCTGACCTGAAAAGAAGACACGAGTCAAAGAAGATTTGTAGTTCTAGCCTTGCTTCTGATTTTCCTGAGGATTGCAAGTTTTATCCAGCAGATACAAAGGATGAGCTGCACAAGGTATTTTTGTCATTAATTCAGGCTGGGTCTATAGTGTTAAATTTTGTTGGATCATGGTTTGTAAGGCTTGTCTCCTTTATTACTTGCCGGTTCAAATTATGTGACTCATATTTCACTGGTTGCAGTTCATGTGGCTCTTCAAGGAGCAAAGGATGGCTGTTCCTCACTGGCGTAATCAACGGCCTTACCTCATGGCCCAAAAGGTATTTATTTTATTTCTGACATTTTCGGTTAAATTGTAGTTCAGTTTACCATTAGGGATATTATAAAAGTTCTCTATGTCGATATGATCATTTAGTTTACCACAAACTACTGCGAATATGTACGAGAGAAAATAAGATCTAGTGGCTAATTTTCTTTAAGTGTATTTGTATTTTCCTTCTATATATAACATGCTCACACAGATGCTTATGGCTTATTTAATTCTATTATATATTTCTTTTGATTATTAATTTGTTGCTAATAACAGGTTGACATAGTAGCTGATGATTGCAATCCAAAAAAATGCACCCTTGTCCTAACTGGTTATCTTCGTGCCCGCAGCGTCTCTGTAAATCAGCTGGTAATTTGCAAAGCCTTTGGCATGAATTTGGTAACTTAGTAATATTCTTTCTTATTTGTATTTGTGTCTTTCTCACAGGTACACGTTTCTGGTGCTGGGGACTTCCAGTTGAGCAAAATTGAAACTTTAAAGGATCCAGTTCCTTTAAATGTAAGAAAAGGACAAGACTTGATGGAATCGGATGAAACACATAATGTTGAGGTACTGTTTTTTTTACTTAATAGTATAAGCAAATAATCATATAAAAGTAAAGAACTAAGCTCTTTCTCTGTTGTAGAGACCAAGTCTTCACTTCGGTGTCATGTTCTTTCTCGGAGTTTTGTATGACACTTTACATTATTTTACATCATTAAGTACTTGGACATTAAAAAAACAAATTCTGAGCACTTTGAAACATAAAAGCAGTATCTATTTTGTTTTGAGTTTTGGCTGGTGTATAATCTCTTTTGTGAAAACCCCCCTCACCGAGTATAATTCTCCTTGTACTAGTTGACTGTGACTGTATGATAGACCACTGGTTCAAGGTTTGGAACAGTAAGAGAACTCAAGCATTTCGATCAATACTATGTGCTTGAGTTCAATAGAATACAGAGCAGTATGAATGACAATGAACTTCTACTATTGAGTAATGACTTTTATTAGCCATATTGTCTTGTATTGCTTTGCAGAATACATTAAAAAAATGGGTTTCAAACATTGCAGGTCATTCAGTCCATAGCTCCCGATCCTCTGAAGCAAGAAAATTTACTTGTCGAAAATATTCCAGATCATAATGCAGGAGAGCAGGTAAATTTGAAACTCAATGTTTCCTATTATGTATATTGGTTGCTCTTCAATTGTTATAGTTTCCATCAGTATTTATTTATGTTATGTTAATTGATTGAAACTGCCACATGGCAAGTCATTTTCTTTTGGAGTAAATAATGGCTTTATGTACATAGATTGTATGCATGAAGTGGGTCAGTTATAATTTTCCTATCTCAAATCTGATTAATCAAGGATGAACTGAGTACATTTTTACTGGTGACTACTGACTGTGGAATGCAAGAACTAATGCATATGTCATCTTTGACATTGCAGTCAATTTGGCCATTTTCTGGCACAGACGATTGACTACTCTAGTTATAAATGAAATTTGTATTTGCATAAACCCATGTGGAATGCAAGAACTAATGCATATGTCATCTTTGACATTGCAGTCAATTTGGCCATTTTCTGGCACAGACGATTGACTACTCTGTAGTTATAAATGAAATTTGTATTTGCATAAACCCATTCATCATCAATATTTGAATAAACATTCAGTAATTTTTCTTCCAAAAATGTCATTGATCAGACATGGCCAACAGCGGAAGATATAGCTGAGGCAGATAGATTTCAAAAAGAAAAAAAGATGAAGAAGAGGGTTCTTCCTCGAGGAACTTCAGAATACCAGGTATGTATGTATTCTCATCAGTTATATTGTTTTCGCTGAACCTCATCTTTCTACTTGAGCACAAACATCTATATGTTTTTGCTAGAGGGAAAAAGCTATTCTAATTCCACAAAATCATACCTTAAACCACGCAGGCTGCTTGGATTGTAGATGATGAATATGAGGATGATTCTGAGATCAATGATGACAGTGATGATGGTATGGTATTGGATGATGGCGAAAATGGCTATCCTGGTCAAGAAGATACTAAGAAGATTCCAGATTTTGAAGATGATCAAGCATCTCTAAACTTGAGGGACTCTGATGAAGAAACTGAAGCTGATACAATGATGATGGTAATTGTTAACGTTTTAGAAAACATTCATACTGTGCGATTCCTTATTAATTGTCATTGCTAGTTGGGCAAGTATTTCAATCTATTAGATATGTTATATATTTACGTCATGTCAAATGTCTGCTTTGTCTTGCAGGATGGTGATAATATGACTAAAGAGCAGATAGAAGATGAGATTCGCAAAATTAAAGAAGCACATGCTGAAGATGAGGGTATTGCTCTTCGCTCACAAGTAAAAAAAATTATGTGTTATGTGCATTGTATGACCAGTAATCGGCGTGTAATAATACAATATTTTTGTTATTGTTTGATGTCTGCATAATTGGATACATATCATTAATACCTTGTATTTTGTTACATCCTTCCATAAGAGGCTAGCATTGTTAAGTTATTTGTTAATGGTCTGTTTATTTTGTACAGAATATCCAGATGAAGTGGACACCCCAGTAGATATTCCTGCTCGAAAGCGTTTTGCCAAGTATAGAGGCATGAAGTCCTTTAGGACCTCCTCATGGGACCCCAAGGTAATATTGATGTTTTTATTATGGCTAATAGTATACTATGTCAATGTCACTAAAAGTATTCCAAATCATCATCAGGAATCTCTCCCTCCCGAGTATGCCAGAATTTTTGCATTTGATAACTTTGCTAGAACGCAAAAACTCGTTTTTCGAAGAGCTTTGGAAATGGAACAAGACAACCAAGGTGAATGTATACCGGTTGGCTCATTTGCAAGACTTCATATAAATGACATGTCAATTGGAGTTGCTGAAAAATTATGCATGGTTGCTAAGACAATGCCTGTAATCGCATGTGGCCTCTTGCAGCACGAGTCCAAGATGTCCGTGCTCCATTTCAGGTCTCTAACTTGGTCCTATCCTATCTAAATTCTCATTATCACGTGTGGATTGTTTCTCTAATTGCTTGTCAATTTGGCATATATTAATCCTTGTAGCATAAAGAAGCATGACTCATACACTGCCCCTATCAAAGCTAAGGAAGAGTTCACATTCCATGTTGGCTTCCGCCAATTTGTTGCTAGGTAAATATTTTTATGCTGTCATTTATTTTCTTCTCATTTTCTCTCTACTTCTTTCAGTAACTGTTCATACTTTACGCCACAGGCCAATATTTTCTTCTGATAGCATCAACTCAGACAAGCATAAGATGGAAAGATTTCTCCATGCTGGGCGCTTTGCGGTTGCTTCAATATATGCCCCAGTTTCTTTTCCTCCTCTTCCGATGATAGCTGTGAAAAGTGGAGAGGGGAGTATTGTACCCACAGTTGCTGGTGTTGGGTCACTGAAAAGTATTGACCCTGATAGGATTATCCTAAAGAAGATCATCTTAACTGGGTATGACTCTAGAACTATTCATGCTTCCCTGCATGTTATAACATAAGATATCACATGTTTTGAGTTCATGTACTACAAGTAATGGTCTTCAGAAAGTCTTGCTCATCTCAAACATATATTGATGCAGCTACCCTCAACGAGTATCAAAGTTAAAAGCTGCTGTAAGATACATGTTTCACAACCCTGAGGATGTGAAGTGGTTCAAGGTAAGCGCACTTCTGTAGTAGGCACTTTTTGTATTTTATCAGACAGGTAGAGGTAAATGATTATAGAGTTTTGACTTAGCTCTAAATTGCAGCCTGTTGAAGTGTGGACAAAATGTGGTCGCCGTGGTCGTATTAAGGAGCCTATTGGTACACATGGTATGCTGCTTATTATACTCGTACATATTAATTCTTCTTGAAATAGGGGCAGCTTTCTTTTGCTAACAGTATTGAAAATAAAACAAAAGATATATGGTTTATATGGTGTAGCTGTAGATTATTCTGGTTAAACAAAAAAAGAGGGCTTAGCTGTAAAAAGTAATCTTGGTGCAAACTTCTCCATTTCAGCACATGACTTGTTCTGCTTTGGCGATAAATTGTTATTCACTGTCTCAAAATATCAATCTTTGCAAATAACTTATTTTGGGTAGATGGAAGTTGATACAGTCCCGGCTTTGGATCAGGTTATGTGTTTATTTAGATAGATAGTGAGCTCGATTAACGAGAGAGCTCTAATCTCAATTTTGCAATTCGTAAGAGAGAACACAAGATCTCTGGGTTCATTTAGAGAGAACACCTATCTCACAGTAACACTTTGTTTTCTTTAATTCATTGATTAATTGAATACTTCTCAGGTATTTATAATACTCTAAGGCTACTAAACTAAACTAAAAGATCAGATATGCAAATCTGATTTGACAACTACAAATTCAAATTAACCTGAATCTAATAATTGAAATTACAATAAAAATCTCTACTAAAGATAAGTCTAACTAACTATTTGAATTTGAAAAATGTTGCTGTAATTATCTTGGACTCATAACAGTAACAGAGGTCTTGTGATGGCTCTTCCAATGACTCTAAATGGCACTGGCTTTCTTGATCAGTTCTGTTAAATTAACCCTTGAATGATAAGTGAGAGCTGAAGAGCAATTGAGCAACTCACGAGTAGAGTTAAACTCATCTAGTTTTAAATAGGCATCTAACATCTTTTAGTGGGTGTTCGATGCAAATCCACTTATCCAATTTGGTTATTAGAATAAGGATACTGTTGTTTATTCTTATTTTCATTTTCAAGATCCCACCAAGTATTTATTTCATTCTGTTCACAGGGGCATTGAAGTGCATCCTTAACGGGGTTCTTCAGCAAAGTGACACAGTGTGTATGAGCTTGTTCAAGCGTGCATATCCCAAGTGGCCGGAACGACGTTTCCCAATCAGTGATGCTTGATGATCAGTCTCAAAAGATTGCCAAGCAACTCTATGGAAAGTTGTCTTTCTTCGATGGGAATGAAGCTCTGGTTCAGATGATCAATTACATGTTTGCTCGTAAAGCTATACATGCAATTGAGTGTGAGCGGTCAATTTTGGTCTGCTCCACCTTACAATTTTGTAAATTCAGAAAAGTTGCCTATTTTATTTTTCTGGAAATCTTTTGCTTGGCTTGTACCGCCTGAAAATCAAAACTAGGACCCAAGAAACAGTGGAAGAGGAAAGAAAGGAAGAAAAATTAGAGTTATCCGAAATCATGTTCAATTATTGCTTTTACCATATATTCATCAGTCGTCTCTTACACCAATTTTTCATGTCTGTATGATTTACTCTAATTAATTGTCTGAAAAGTGCCAACTCTGTCAGAACAAAATTTTAAGTTATAAGACTAAGAAACAGTAAATTTTATATCATTCAAGTAGGGCGAGTTGGTTGTAAAAATCAATATCTGTAAATTGCAATTTGGTCTGCGCGTGAAGAATGTTACAATGATTCAGTCATCAAAGTAACATGTTGAAGTTTTAGATGAATCAAATTTTTAATGAGTTGAAGATTAAAATCTAAAATCCTCTACATTTAGCTCGAGTATTTAAGTGGACCAATCACCAACAGCAATCTGCTAAGTAAGCTTATAAAAAAAATCCAGGGTGTATATATTGTATAGTAAACCTAATCAAAGATTGTTGCAACAAAATTTGGAGACGATGAATAAAAGTCATGGAACAAATCAAGCGCAAGACTATTTGTTTGTTTGGCGTGTCGAGAATTGAGAAGCTTCTATATGATGCAGAGGATAGCCTTGTAGTTGTACTGTATCATTTGCCATCCATGTATTAGTCTTCAATACCATGTAAAGAGTAGAGAAAACAAACCAGTAGCTCCACTGACTATTATGCTCCAACTTTGCTGCAAGATCAATGACGTGTCCTAGATGTTCTCTCCAGGAGGTAACTCTGCCAGCTTTGGAGGAGCACCGAGAACCCGTTCCATGTCAAAGCGAACTTCAATATTTCGGAGGCTGTACCCAACCACCATTAACCAATATAGAAGCTTCCCAAGTTCTGGTGCTGTTGTCTCTGTTGCACTTGTCTGTTGTTCAAGAAGCATGTCCAGTTCTTAACATTAATATCCATTACCACGTACAACATGTACACTAACCAGAGTGGCTGACTTTCAGATGAAAATCATTCCTGGCAGATGTTAGTTACATACATACATACAATACAACCAAAAATGCCAACTACATTCATGAATAAAGTGGTTTCAAGTCTATGAGTGCAAATATCCCAACTACTGATTGTTCGCTTGATTTATTTGAGAATTACCTATTGTACGCTTGGATTTGATTTGAAATTCACATAGGGAGGGATTGCATTAGACGGGTAGTTCGGTGATGTTAAGATCAAATTAAATGGGTAGTTTTAGGAATTCAAAATTTTCTTTATAGGTGGATTCCTTCCCTTGGAATTTCAAACGTTTTGGAGGATTGAAAATGTGGACCGTGAAAAAGATGAAGAGTCGGCTATCCTTCCAATTCCTCCTAAATTTATACAAACAATGTGGGTGACCATCTTTGCTCCCTCCCTGCCCAAACTAGAAGTAAGATATGGAATTCTCATAAATTGGTACTCCTAAATTAAGGCTAAATTTTTATTAAAAAAGTTTAGAATTGTGTGCTGATAATCAAGCTCAGTGGTTTTTAGGATGATTTAGTAGTGAGAAGCTCAGAAAATGAAAAATTAACATTCTTCCTTGACTATTATTTCTTAGTTATTGATTAGACTTTGCCCTTGCCAATATACGAATATTATGTTGCATGTAGAATGAGAGCACTACATTATGAAAAAATAGTTACCAATGTATATTCCGAAGTCCGAACACAATCAGAAATTCCAAAAACTAATGTAAATTCATATCAACTGATATCTAACTCAAACCTGAAAGTATAGAAAGACAAGAGATTAAGGCAAACCTTCATTTTGCTAGGATCTGAAACAGCCAAAAGGCGTTTTATGAATGTGTTCATCGCAAGGACAACATCCTCCCCGGCACTGCTTGACAAGTCCTACAAAATTTATACATGTGATGAAAAGATACATTAGACAAGAAATGTTGAATTGTAAAACATAGATCATTGATTAGTTACAAATAATGTTTGTAAGAACTTTCAGAAAGTTTAGGGTAGTTCAATAAAACCTAGCCAAGTTAAAAATAAGGAAATTTTGAAGAGGTCATCAAAGGAAACATAATGTTGCATATAGTCCACTGTATCTAATGGACAATTCAAAGCTTAATTCTATTTTCTTCTCTAGCCATATACTTGTTTTTAAAAGACTTCCATTTTTCATCAGCAATAAATTAAACAACAATACCACCAGAGTGGGGATTGGAACCAGTGACTTCATGCTTATTACATGAGGTCTCTGCTCCAATTACTAAACCATCTATGACTATCACCTGTAACCATGAAAAGAGAAAGACGAATGCATTTAAATGACCTGAATGAAACCACAATCTAAGGATCCAACAGTCCCAGTATGTCATAGAACTCTCCCAGTAATCAACAAAAGCACAATCAACAAATGGAACATGATAGAGAATAGGCTTCTTTACCTTCAAATTTTGGGGCTCAAGAGTTCTAAGATATTCTAACAATTCATTTTGCCCACTGGCAGATTTTCTACCAACTTGTTGATTCAGCTCCTCAATCTCTGCTTCAAGTAATTCAATGTACTTTTTGGCATCTATTCTCTCAGGACCAGAAACATTATTCCACCTAATAACTTCACCTGACACATTCTTCTGAGTACCAGGCGCGAAATCCGAATCTTCCTGTAAAAGTAATTGTGTCGATATTATTCTGCTCCAATTTGAAAGAAAGTTCAAGAGGGATGCCATTTAACATTTTGATGGAAATTGAAAACTTATAATTGTAGATGTTAAACTTAATTCAACCCAATTAACCTATCAGGTGGAAGGCCCAACTAGCATATCAAGTGGTCACTAAAACCACATTCTTTCAATGTAGGACAGATCAACATCCCCGTCACATGCATGCCAAACAACACAAAGAACCTCACACGTGGACCAAAAATATATGAATGGGAAGGAAGCACATACAGATCAGAGGCTTGATACAAAACCAAGCTCTGATGACATGGAAAACTTACTCCAACCCAAAAGCTTAAGGTATTAGGTGGAATGCCCAACTGATAAATCAATTAGTCACTAAATCCAGACACTTTCAAAGTATACTAACTGTTTTATAACGAAAATGCATACATAAAGATAAGAGTTTTGACATTTGAGCTATATGTCAATATAAGTAAACCATGCAGTAACTCACATAAACTGGTATACCTGACAAAAAAATCTTTATTGCGTACAAGATTCATTCTACAGAGTACAGATCAGTTGAGAGAACTTGAATTTCATACTACCTAAATTGCATAGAAAGACGTGTGTTAAGTCTCACGTCGATAATATGTGGATCCATTCACTAGTTTAAATATTAAATATGGTCCTCCACCTACAAGCTTGAGCGTTTAGGTGGGTCAGGCTTTAGCATGGTACTAGAGCCTTGGTGTTGGATCCTCCTTGCCATTATGATTCGAGCCGAAGAGGCTCATGGTTATGGTTACGTGTCAAGCCTCTATGAGATTACTTGGCTCGCACATGATGAGAGGTGTTAAGTTCCACATCGATAAGATGTGGATTCATTCACTAGTTTAGGTGGGTCGGGCTTTAACAACATCTTTTGTCCAGAAGCAAGTATGATGAACGATTGCTTCTTTTTTCCAAGCAAAGGGTATATTTTCATCATATTTTTCGCATACTTACCTTCTTATCTTGTGCATCTGGAAGAACAGCCTGCTCCAAACTTTGTTGCAGTTCCAAGCGATACTGTGCATTCTTAAACATATATCCAGTCATCATAACACTGTACATGAGCTGAGCAAGATTTTCAGCAACCTAAATAGGCAAATACCACACTGAAGTTTAAAACACTAGGAATATAAAAATATGCACAAAAATGGACTTATCAATCTGACCAATTATGCAGTTCCATATACTCACAGTTGTAACCGTTACTGCAAAAAATTGCGGGGGTAGCGTTCCAATCATATTAGTCACTGTTTGGCGCATTGCATCAACCACCTAGACAAGTAACAAAGATGAATATTCCATTTTCATTGGAAACAATTGGCAATGAAATCAAACAACTTGAAATCATTTAGAAGGGTGGCATTGGAAATACTAGTATTGTTAATAGATTCATAAGAACATAAAACAATACCTGTTGGGGGGCTCTTTTGACAAACATTTCCATAAATTCAGGCTTCACATTCTTGACATACTCCAACAGAATATCTCTCCTTGAATGCGGCTGGGGATTCCCACCAAAAAAAATTAAAACACATAATTCCAACAGTAACAGTAGAATACCAATCCATCTATCTGTTACTTAAACAATGTACAAGTGAATACTACAGTTTTCATATGCAAAAATTCAAAAACTTGGGCATTTAGCTGGAGCAAGGACAGAGAGCTCCCAATATCAAGTACCCATAGCATGCAACAATGGTTAATTCCTATGACCATCTGTTGCACAATTACTACAAACATAGCTCAAAACACTAACAAAAATGGTTATTAAGTAATCAATACCAAATTTAATGAAGAGAAGTAATCAACAACAAAAAATGGAAGAAAATGGAAGTGGGTAAGTTACCATATTGCCGTTTGGGGGTTTAGAATCACCGGAGGACACATTGAAAGCATCGTCCTTGGGAGCTTCCTGAGCCCGAACTCTCAGAGCGAGCCTTCCCAAATCCTTCTTCTGTCTCCGAAAGCCAACCGAAGAATGCAACCGAGGCCTCCATGAACGAATTGAAGAACAAGACGATGAAGAAATCGGAGGTAAGAGACAAGGCTTTACTGTCAAAGAACACATCTCTCGGACACACTCTTTTACCGATAAAAATTCAATCTTTTAAGCTTTGCAGTTTGTGCTTTCATTAACTGAGTGACGGAGATAAACGACTTTGAGTTGAATACAGTTTTGAGGATGGTTTGTTTCTCAGAGATGAGGGTTTTCAAGATTATTTGGGAAATGGCAGATGGAAAATGCAGTTATGCACCACCATATTACGGTGAGCTGCTCAGCAGAGGATTACTTGATAATTAGGTGAGCCACTGATTTGCTGGTCTTTCACAAAGTGACTTTCAGCCGTTGATCTTGTCGACTCTACTAAAACATGCAGCTATCCACATGCACTAGTCAGCAGAGGATAATTTGGGTGATGGTCTGGATTTGCTGGTCTTTACCAAAGTTCCTTTCAGCCGTTGATCTTGTCGACTCTACTCGGGCGGATTCATAAATTGAGGCAAAATTTTATACCAAAAATAAAATAATTACTAAATTCACATAATAAAATTTAATTCGAGTTTAAATACGAAGCGAGTCGTTTCGTGAGACTTACAAACCTGATAAATTAGTTTGAGTTGGACTCGTTAATCAAATAACCCAACATTGCGCTCAAACTATCATTTATTACAACTAGCATATATCGAAATTTTTAACAAAATAAGAGCTTGAGCGGCTCGTTAAATTCTCGACTCATTATTCTGTAACAATAATTCATTTATAATGATTTACTAAAGCAAAAGAAATATTATTCACACCTCAAAGGTTATAATGTTAATTATCAAATATTAAAATACTCAACATAAAAGAAAGACTTAAAAAATTGTCGGACTTGAACTCGTAACCTATAAAGCTTTATAGGGCCCAACATAAAAAAAAAGGTCAAGCCCACTACAACATTAATCTCTAATTTCAACAAATCCATTTACGCAAACTTTTAGAGATTTTTTTTTGATCAACAGCAATTTTTTAGAGATTGATTTGCTGAAATATATATATATAACTTAATTCTGACGTGATAATTATCACGAAATTTACACAAATTTCTATTTTCAAAAAATCAATCTCTAATTTCAGCAAATCAATTTCTTCCGTAATCCTTGGAATCATTCAGCAAATCAATTTACGCAAATTTTTATTATGCTTGTATCTGGCTTACATGTGCTGGTATTTCCCTTTTTATTATGTCAACATATATATGTGTCATTTGTTGTTGGATGACAACAACCTTTTCGATTGATGACACTATCATGGTTGATGATACTTTATCGATTGATAACACTTTCATGATTGATGACACTTTTTTGCTTCATGAGACATTGGTAACTTATGTGTCATTCGTTTCTCAGATGACATCAATTTCCAG
>JAYMTP010005135.1:0-13833 GCA_036897365.1 Geranium brycei
TGTTTATAACTGTGATTTGTCGAGAACATTGCTCCAACATTGTTCTCGACATCCTGTCTAACAGAATTAATAATTTCAAGTTTAACCCCATTTAGTCCATGTGGAATCGATCCAATCTTACCATTTTTATTACTTATAAGATCGTGTGCGCTTGCGCGTTAATCGGGCGCCCATGGAGCACCGTCCGAGAGCCCAACACGTACGGATTATTTTTCACTTAGAATTTAGAGTTCATAATCTATTGGTTCAACTTTCTCTCTACTAATTGTAGAAAAATTAGTGCCTTGGGTGAATCCATGTGTAGGGTTTTGTTATGGCTTGTAACTTTAAGTTTGGGGTAAGGTTGGAAATTTAGAGAGACAAATATAGTTAATTGGTGCACCACCAGTAAGTTGCGCTCAATCCTCAAAATCCTTAATTACATAAACTCTCCCCTTAACTTGATCTTTCTAAAAAGTGTTTCCCAACTCTCACCACTCAAAATCCCTCCTTTGCATTTTCATAACATGGCTCTTGTTTTATCTTTTCCAAACATGCTTTTGAATACTTGCAATTTTGGTTTTTTTCAAAATATTGCTCAAATTTTCAAAAAACATTCTAGTTCATTGCTTAGGGACTTGCCTTTTTATTTCATTTCTCTTTTTTTCCTCAAAACTTTTTCTTTTCTTTTTTTGCCAAAGTCCCAAGCACAAAATAATATATGAACATAAAATCAAGTGAAGGTAATGTGTAAATCCAAGCGACTTTTCTCTGTTCCAAGCTCCAAAAGTCCACTTAGCTCTTTTCTCTCCATATTCAACATTTTTACCTGAAACTCAAATCATATAGCAATAATATGCAAGCATTTTCCAAAATCGTTTTCAAAGTGAGAAGATTTGGTATGAGATGAAATTCAAAATCCACTCGCATCAAAGCGCAAAATCAATTGGTTGTATATGATTTTTTTAAAACCAATGTGGATGCAAATGATATTATTAGAGAGTTGTAAATTGTGTCTTCTATCTATGTGTTATACTATACAGAAGACATTGATTTTATAGAGACTTTCTCTGTTTCTTACTAAAAGGTTCTTCAGGGTCGGCTCGTCCATAAGGCAAGTGATGCAATTACTTTAAGCCCACCGAAAAAACATGGTCCAAATATAATAAAAAAGGCCCCAAATTTGAATATTTTAGGCTCATTTTTTAAAAGCAATACTCCAAATAATACTATATTAATCATTTTTTGTTTTAGGCCTCAAAAATCATTAAGCCGGCCCTGAGGCTCTTTCAAAAAAATCATGACATGTGTTGCTCATATTAGTTTTAAGTTATGCAAGATGGATGTCAATGTTATGTTTATCAATGGTGATATCACAAAAATAGTGTATGTAGTGCAACCTGAAAACCTTGAGTCGGATAAGACTCTTAGAATATGGCTACAAATAAAGAAAATTCATATATACACTTGACCAAGTGTCCCATAAGTGATAACTTAAGTTTCATGAACTAATTATCTCATTTAATTTGAGATGAACTTTGTGGATAATTATGTGTATCATGGGTTCAGTGAGAGTAAATGTGTATATTTTGGGATAAGGTGACACATATAGTAGCTATCTCGTTCAGTTTTAAGATAATTGTGTATCAAAATTTTAGTAGGAGTAGATATACATATTCTAGATGCAGATTATACCTATATTGCTATTTTACCCCTCATTACATCCTTTTAACCCCAGTTACAGAAGTATGTGACGAGGTTCACTTACCCAAACTAGAGTATGGATTGTTGAATTTTTTTACTTAGACACTCGTTTATTCCAATTACATCTGTATAGCTTATTGTTACACCCATTTAGCTCAGGTTCACCATTTAGAACATATGTTCATGGAGGAAAATGAATTCAACTTTTGATCATAAAGTAGTTCAAATGTCTATTAACCATAGGTTTTATATGATCATATGTGATTGAATGCAGATTTACAAGTGTTAGTCGCAATAAAAAAAAGGTTAATCTCACAAAGGTACAGTTAGGTTTACACGTTTTGCAGCCAGGTACAGCTAAATTAAAAACTTTTTAAAAGTTAGTTAGGATTGGTTTTGTGTCAAGTTAGACAAATGGTTAAGTTTCAGTTAGTTTTTAGGGTAAAATGAAAAAAATACCCTTCATTATAATTCAAATTTTCAAAAACATGCCCCTCACTATTTTAGTTCTTGTTCTTGCATTCGCCGTCTTCGGTTTTCACGTTTCTCCAACCGATTTCACCACCTTGCCTTATATTCATCATCTCCAATCTCCTCTAAACATGAATTATTAGCTTTATATGCATTAAAAAAAATTAATTATGCCCAATTGCTCAAACCAGTTCCTACAATCATAAACCACTTGATCTACTTAGCAAGCAATCCCAATTCCCAGTCCAAGAGAAAAAACAATCTCAATTTCACCAGCTCTACAATTTCTCTCAATACAACTAGCTCGAAACCATCTTTCCCCAACAAAATTGTATGCGGGAAGTATAGAAATCGGGAGGAAACGAAAAAGGTATCTTCAAATCCACATCACGCTTCAATATCATAAAATTTCCTACTTTCCAAAACTACCAACAATTGCAAAAAAAAACACATTTTTCTACAACTTTCCATACCCAAACAGATTGGTGCTAGAGAAAGCAAAATTGCAAACAAAATATGGCTCACCGTATCACTGGGCTG
Source organism: Geranium brycei (assembly GCA_036897365.1). NCBI lineage: Eukaryota > Viridiplantae > Streptophyta > Magnoliopsida > Geraniales > Geraniaceae > Geranium > Geranium brycei. The sequence continues at coordinate 2,695 of JAYMTP010005135.1, forward strand.
AACCCTAACATCGAAGTGACTTCCCTTGAGTGTTTTGACGGTGAGTTTCATTCCGGCGACTTCGGAGTACGAGTTGGGGGCGCCCTGGTAGGCCATGCGCAGCTGAGCGCCGTGCGTCGGAGGGCGAGACAGACCCGTGATCGTGCTGGTCGGAGTCACCTTCAATTGAGGCTTTTCCGACTCGCATAAACAAAGGGTTTATACATGTGTGGTTGCTGGAACACTATGATTCTGATTCTGTGTGGTGTTTGGAGCACGAGATTGCTGGATTGGAGAAGATAATGGGCTTCATGAGCTCGGTTAATGGGAAAGCGTACGAGTATTCGAAGTTCATGATGCTTTACAACTATGTCGGTTTTTGGAACTTCAATCCCGTTGATAAGGACATGCTGTATTTTGTTGCAGCCGAGCAATCACCTCCAATATCCTACTATCCGATCCCCACGTGTAGGCTGTCTTCCTACAGCATTTCGGGACAAACCGTGAAGCATATATGCACTCACCACAATATTGAGCCGCCGCCTTATCATTTCAGGAGCACTCGAAATCAGGGTATAATGTCTATCTTCCCTACGATATGGGCGTGGCCCTTTGTGCTCCCTCCATGGCCAACTCCAGTTTAGATGATTTCTTTCATATTAGCTCATCCCAACCATTACATTTACATGTCAGTTTCCATAATTTCCAAGTTCTTCGTAAAAACCGCCATCTATCTATGCTGACTTGTCACTCACCGGATGATCCAAATCGTACTCCCCAGCTTCTTGATGTTTCAAGCTTCAACATGTTTGCTATCTTCTCTAGAAAAAAGATTTGCTCTTGTATTGAATTTCTCTAATGGTGTTTTATGATGACATTTGTGTTTGTCAACTTATATGTTTCCTTTCTGCTGGAAGAAACACATTTCTATGTTTATGTTATTTAATTTGCAGTTGCTATAGGGTTTTCTGGTTTCAAAGGAATTTATAGAAACCATGTGTCAGATATTTCTATTTGCACCTCAATATTTGGATTCTAATATTTGGATCAACAGTTGGTACACATATCCTCCAAAAAGGGGACTTGTAACTGGATAAGGTACCATTGACTTGTCTTCATTCCTAAGTTACATGGTATCTCTTGTGTCTATATGAGAATGATTTAAGGTATAAAACCAGTTTTCCTGGGCCATTTCTCTTCCATGGTAGTAGAGTGGCAGGTAATTCAACAATGATACTCAAGTTCACTGCTTGAAACAGAGGCCTTGAACAATTGAAAATGGGCTGAAATTTGACACCAAACCAAATAATATGAACATGTTTGTAATTAAATTTCAAAATTTTAATTTTTGAATCGCTAAAATATGAGTTTTGTATACAAAGGTATGACCAAATATTAGCAGTCTGAATGAAAATTTTCAGAACTTTACTCTCATATTCAAACATAGTGTTTGATGGAGAACCATCCGCTGAAACTATTGCCGACGAACCTCAGTAAAAACTATGGCCGACAATCCTGCTGAAGAACTATCATCGGCAACATCACAACATCACTACACCATTCTATTTTGTCTATATTGATTGTGCCCAATATTGCATGAAAAACCAAGTGAAAAGAATATTTTTGTAAACGTAACTGTATCACATTTTTACTTTCATACCCTAATTTAACTACCTTAACCATCATTTCATGACAATCTATCTTTAACCAAAAATACTCCTAAAATTAAATTTGAACTCATAATAGAATTGAAATTTTTCCGGTTTAAGATGGACCATCGTCTAACTGGAATTGATTTGAAAGAGATGCGGATTAACCGGATCAATTGATTTCTGACCGGAATTGATTTCTCCTCCTCCACCGTCCACGACTAAGCTCACCTCCGCTTCGTCCCCATCTCCTCGACACTCGCCCTCATCTCCACCGCCGACCCTCAAACTAGAGTCTCTCTCCAGAATTTTGTCGATGGACCTCCGGCGCCGACACCGTCAAGGGCATGGAGCTCACCGTCGCTCTCTCTGGCCGATTCGAGTTCCTACTCAGCTACTCCACCTCCCTGCAATCCTCCGCCCTCTAGTGGGTCCTCCCTTCCCGAACCTTCAACAAGACCCACCCCTTTTGGATGCGGCAGTGAGTGAGTTTGTCGGTACTGAGGAGATTATAAGACCCACCCCTCAAACAAGAGTCCATCTCCCCTTCTCCCTCTCATTCGCTCTCCAATGGTTGACTTGAATTGGTGAACGACGACAACGACCCGTTAGAGGTCCAGAAGCTCGGTCCGACGAAGAACCTCGGTCCTATTCGGCCACTACCGTCACCTCGCCTCCGCCCACAACCATCACAATTTACATATTTTTTTAGTTTTATATCTGATTTGTCTGAGCTTGATTTTGCTCCGTCGGTTGCCGATTGGTTCCAGATCTAAGTTGCCAAAGCGAACCCCAACCCGCCGAGTCCAGCCTGATTCTCTCTCCAGAGATCGATCCCTCACCGAACTCTTCCGACCAAGATCTATGCACATTTTTTATTTATTTATTATTTAACCTTTGAAATGAATCGGTTCAATATGAACTAGAGACTGCTCAAATTGAACCGATTCAATTATGTTTTTCTCAACCACAAGGAAACTGAAGGTTGATCAGTGCCATAAATTCAAAAACGTCCAAAAAATGGATTTTCTTGTTGCCCAAGCCTTCTCACTCCTTAATCCACCATTTGCCCTCTCTTATTTCGCCTGAAAATGGCTCAATCCTGTCTGAGAAGGAGTGGTTGCAACAACGATTTGAAAGAAAATGAAAATGACAGTTTTTGAAAATTTAAATGACAAACATGAACACTTTTGTCATTTCATACTGAAAACTAACATGTATCTAATCCTATTTTTCAACTCGATACAAAACCAAACTGTACCGTGTTTTAATCAACTTTTTAAATCTAGGTGTATATAAATGAGAAATGAGTCAATGTACTTTTTGAAATTAACCCTAAACTTAATTAAGTTTTTGTTTTTAAATACACATTCTCTCTGTATTTTAAATTTTTAAAAACAAATATTATTTTTTAAAAATGGGGCTTTTCATATTTGGGGCCCCAAGGAGGAGCCGGCCATGGCATGGGCCTCGGGAAAGATTTAGTAAAAGGTCTAAAGAGCCCTCAAATGGCCTTCCAATTTTCAGACCGGTGCCACTCTTCTCTTACCCCCAATTCATATGCTTTCTTCTTCTTCGCTGAAACTCTAGGAAGGTGAAGAGTTAGGGCTTGTTCTATTACGATGCAGAACACTGGAGATGGGTTCTTAATCAACCTCCTTCGACCCCTGAAATGGGCGTTTAAAATCACCTACGAGGTGGAGAAGATTGACGTCTTCGCCGACGATTCCGAGATCGGAGATTGTGTCGTGGGTTCTTCTTTTCTTCAAAACCTTTGTATTTTTGTTGGTTTTGTTTGATTTTTTGGCTTTGATTTGTTTGGCCTTTTGATTTGCTTAAAGATGGTGTTTTTATTTTTATAAAACAGGAAAGGTATCATCTGAGGGAGATCAATTCAAGATCTGCAGGAATTCCCGATCGAAGCAGATTCAATATCTAAGAAACTAATTGGAAGGGCTGATTGGTTGGAAGCAAGATAACGGAAAGTCTAGGAATTTACAGGAGCAGAGGAAGGTGTGGATTGGCTATTTTTATTTTCATAAAGCAGGAAAGGTCGGTCAAAGTCTTCAAGGGTGTCAATTCAAGATTTCCAGGAACAGGAAGGTATGTTTATTGGGTAGCAAGATGTTATTTTTATTTTCTTGTAAAACAGGAAAGCTTGTATTTTTATAGAAGGGAAGTAGTTGCAGGGAGAAGGAGGCTGCCAATTACGATGCATCACATTGTCCCCTATGGTTCTGATGCCGGAGAGGCCTACCACCTCTAAAGTGGGTGTTCAAGTTCAGATACGAGGAGAAGATTGACATCCTCGCCCATGACTCAGAGATCGGAGATTGGCTCTTAATCGAAATCTTCCGGCGCCTACCTCTCAACTCGCTCTTCAAATTCAAATGCTTCTCCAAGCGTTGGTTCTCTCTCATCTCCGATCCTTCCATGCCTGGCCTCCACATTCCTCAGGGTGCCAACTATACTCTTATCTGCAGACACATCCACCAGTCAGCCCCCACACAGCCCTTAAGCCTCACAATCGAAACCCACCCAAAGCTAGAATCCATGAATGTCCCGCAACTAGGGTTCGTCCCCAAGGAACCTGTAGAAGACCTCCTTGTCGTGGGCAGTGACAACGGCTTGTTATTGAGCTACGAGTGGACTTTGTTTCAACACTATTACTACGTATCCAATCCCCTCACTGCCCAGTGGGCTGCTCTTCCTACACTGCCCATATGCCACAATCGCCTCCCCCGAGGCATTGGCTTCATCGTCGCCCCCCTCAGTTACAAGGTGATTCAGATTAAAGTGTTCAAGCATGACACTCTCGAACTGGCCTCCTTTGATAAGGGAACAAGGCAATGGAGGCCTTCCACGGTGCCATTGTCGCGTCCCGTGTTAAAGTTCAAGGGCTACCTGGTTCCGGGAGTCCTCTATAGGGGTGCTTTGCATTGGACTGCTGGAACGAAAAGTGACGATATCCAAATCATTGCATATGACCCTGCAAAGCATGTATTAGAAGGTGATGATTATAGGTGTAGAGTGTTTGACGGCCCGCCCTCCAATAGGGATGGCCGGAAACGTTTCAAATTGGGGCTGAGCGGCAGAGAATTGAGGTTTGCTGAGCATATAACACCTTCCAATCGCATAAACAAAGGGTTTATACGCGTGTGGTTGCTCAAAGACTATGATTCTGGGGAGTGGTGTTTGGAGCACGAGATTGCTGGATTGGAGAAGATAATGGGCTTCATGAGCTCGGTTAATGGGAGAGTGTACGAGTATTCAAGGTTCATGAAGCGTTACAACTGTGTAGGTTTTTGGAACTTCAATCCAGTTGATAAGGACATGCTGTATTTTGTTGCAGCCGAGCAGTCACCAAACTGTGTTGGTTTTTGGGACTACGATCCAATTGATAAGGACATTCGGGCGTGTAGGTTGTCTTCCTACGACATTTCGACACAAACTGTGAAGCATATATGTATTCACCACAATATTAACGTGCCGCATTATCATTTCTGGAACACTCGAAATCTGGGTACAGTGTCTATCTTCCCTACGGTATGGGCATGGCCTTTTGTGCTCCCTCCATGGCCAACTCCACTTTAGATGATTTCTTTCATATTAGCTTTTCATCCAAACCATTTTCCAAGTTCTTGGTGAAAACCCCATCTTTCTATGCTGACTTGTCACTCATCGGATGATCCAAATCACACTCCCCTACTTTTTGCTGTTTCAATCTCCAACAGTTTTGCTATTTTCTCTAGAAAAAGATTTGCTCTTGTGTTAAATTTCTTCAATGGTGTTTAATGATGACATTTGTGTTTGTCAACTCATATGTTTCCTTGTTGTTTTCAATGGGAAGAAACCCATTTGTATATTTGAGCTCTTAGGTTGTTGTGTTGTGGTGCAACTGGCTTTACTTATACTTGTGTCTGTCCTTTGTTGTCTGTGTTGATCAAGAACCCAATTACAAAAAACTTGAACCCTAATGACCAAATCCGATTGGCCCAACTTGAGCACATTTGTGAGCTTTGACAACATTTATATGCTGAAATATATGGGGTGTGGTAGGCTGGCCACAAATCTTTGCTCAACTTTAGAGGTTTTGTGACACAACTAGATATATGGTCCTCCATAGTAACCTAGAAAAGAAATTTGGTTGAGCTTATTATGTCCAAAAACCAAATGATGCAATTAAAGAGAAGAGAGACAACAAAAAGCTTCCTTCTAGTGGAACTTAGCAAAATGTTTGGCCAGAAAGTAACAATGCTGGAAGAAATGAGCATTTACAGAGGTCTGAGCAATTGGGAACGTGTAGTGATCCCTACTGCACGAATTGCCCAATATATTACAATTTCAAGCATTTCACATTTTCACATTTCAGAATCACTGTGGTGGTATTAATAATCACTGTGAACCAAATAATGTTTTTTATCCAAACAAAACGAGCACTCATGCATTTAGAATTTCTCAACTATGAAATCAAGAAACATTGTTCTGAGTTGGTAATAGTTTAATAATATTACAGAAAATATATATTGATCACAACGGCGTATATATATGAATCTTATAAAGTAATTAAGTGTTTGGATTCTTAATTTTATAGTTAAGGTTTAAATTAAGCACGTGGTACAAATTCATCTGTAAAAAATATTTAGCATCTCCTTTTAAATTTAAGGTACGTACTACGTACCCAAGTGGAACCTATTTGCAACATCGAGACATAATATACGATAACCACATAAGCAATATATAAGTTCAATGATAAATTTCAATATATATATTCAAGAAGTACAAAATGTTCGTCTTATACACAATACATATATTTAATTCAAATATATATCAGATCTTTTGATTTGAATTTAATAATCATAGATTCATCGACGACATCGAGCTCAAGGGTTTTGTACAAATACATATAAATACTTGAGTTTTGTTTTATCTTTTCAGTAAATTAATTTTTAATTTGAACCGATCATGTTAGAGTCAAATTAAAACTATTGAGGGCATTTTGAACTTCTTACAAGCCAACTCTGTTAAATTTAACAAAAGTTACCTTAAATGTCGCTCAAAAATTCTTGGTACCTGAAACGAAACTTTTAAAGTTGGGATACTGATTTTGAAAACAAACATTATGATATTATCCTTATATTAAAAGTCACATAAACAATAAGTTCAATGACAAATTTCAATATATGGATTCAAGAAGTACAAAAGATCCATCTTATACATAATTCATACATAAGTGTATATATCGATCTTTTGATTGAATTTAATTAGCATGGATTTCATGACGACAACTAGCTCCGACTTCACAACCTCTGTTGTAAGGATGAGCTTCTTGGTGTCCGCAATTGGTTGGATTAATGGGACTGCACCCAGGAATTCTAGCTTTGGCAAGAGCTCTATAGTCTATTACATTTTCAGCTTCAACCTCAACAATTGCTACTCCAAACACCAGAATTGCGCCAATGAAAAATGTTGCCATACCCTTATTCATGGATATGGCCATTTTTATTATATCTTATTTATTTGCTTCTGATTTGTTCATCAAGGTTCTACACTTTTTATACTGATTTTGTTATGCAAAAATAACCCTAGTTTTATGGGTGATCGTCGGTTATTTAGAGTATATTGACTATAAAGGATTTAATTTTCACCCTATTAATGGAAACTTGTTAGTTAATAGATTGTGAATTTGTTACTATTGTTTGAAAAAGTTATTGAAGTGACAAGAAATTATTGGTGATGTCATATTTAGGCTGGAGGGTTTGTTTGTTTATATTAGTAGGAATGACAACGAGACGGATTTTCCTTGCATTGAACCGACTCGGCCTAATTTCTAAGCCAACATATTTTAAATTATTTCTAAACCGTCTTGATTACATGAGAATATATGTTCCCAAACCCAACATGAAATCTACTTAATACTTAAGAATATTCTTTTCGAACATTACATTATTATACTTAAGTTAGGGTGGTAAATTTAAAATCGTATATTGTTGAGTATACTGATTTGTCATTATCTAAAATACCACTATTAATTTATTCCTACCCAAATATCATAATGAGTCTCACCACGAAACACATAGCGAGTAGTCAAGTTATTTGAATATAATTTTTTAATTAAATAATATATAATATTATTTATAATATATCGAGTTACGGTAAAAAGATATAGATTTTTCCCTCCCGATCTCAAACAAAAGTCAACAAAAGTCTGATAGGGAACCCTAGACTATGTTTTGATCTCCAAATTCCCCAATCCGGTTGGGTTGAAATAATTGTGTCCTCATATCGGGCACATAATGTTTTGCCCTCGAATTGATTCTTCTTGAGTTATTATTCACATCGAGATAGGGAAACTCGTACTTGTTTAGAGCGGGACCTAAACTAGAACCCTCAGCGGTGTACTTAGTGCTAGGGGTCGCCTCGACCAACTCCAACATACTCTGGAGGGCCCAATGTTTTTCATACCAAACATTGGGCCCGTGGATAGTAATTCACGAGCACACGATTTGTACGCAAGTGCACGTGATCGTTACGAATAATACATAATTCGTAAGACTGTCGAATCCACAAGGATCAAATAGGGTTTACTCAATCTAGTTTATGCTATCGAGTAAAGTAAAATGCATAGCTAGTGAGTTTGTTTTGTAAGATGAATTTTAACGAAAGTAAATAGCAAGTGATCACTACCAAGCAACGATAAAGAGTTCATAATTATGAGGGAAAGCACAGATGTTAGGTCACCTTGTCTCTACAAATCAGATAATACAAATTGAGTTATAATACAATCAAATATCATCACGTGTCTGCAAACATACCAACTCTACCTTTTAGTATTGGAGTCGGTCTAAACTTGGAATGTTTATTGTCCCTCTCAAGACATAGCACAATCCGAGTATGCAAGAAACACGACAAAAACACTTTACATATCTTGAATGTTCACCGATACCTGATCTTATCAAAGATCATCTTGTCTTTTCACAAATGGTGACTCAATAACTTATAATAACCAAAGTATACTTGGATTCCAACTTATTTAATTTTGAACCTTAAACAGTTGAATTACAAAAATGAATAGCATAAAATTAAATCCAACTTTTTTTGTGTGTTAAAGTTTGTACATGATGAGTTAACACATCAATGGTTGCTCAACTATGAACTAAAATTTGTGTGATTAATTTCTTAAATGAATACATGAATCAATCAGCTAGCTTATGTTCTTCCCCTTAATTTGCAGTAGCGTCTCAAAGTGCTCTAATCGTACACAACATCTCCGTAGACCTGTACCCACCACAAATTAAAATATTAATTAGTTATAATCTAGAAATCATTTCGAGATACGCTAATTAATCAATGTGTAATTAATATGTATAAATTATAATTTATTAAAATAATAATTACCATGAGAATATGATCCTCCTGGCCGATGGGTCCGGCGACCAAGTCCCTGAAAGGACCAGGTGATAACCAATAGTCCAGCCACAGAGTTACGTTCTCGTTCTTCTTTACCTGCCCATTAATTGTTTAAACCAAATTAATCAGCAATAATTACATTGTAACATAAAAAATTATATTTATCATTGAGGAATTACACGTAAAAATCAGTATTGTCACGTGACAATGCTCTAAGTTTGTGGCTAAATATTTTTAGAGTAGTCAGTGTTATTTTTATTTCAGGGTAATTATGCTTATTTTGAAAAAAAATAACAATCATATAAATTTTATTTAATATGTTTTCTGTCTATTCTATAAACTGTCCAAAAATTTGAATAATTCACGATAACTTACGAGCATATTAAGGCAACCAGGATATTTGTCGGGCTCGTTGTTGCAAAGCTGGTCGCAGCTATAGTCTCGGTAGTCTTCGACGGGCTCTGGGACGAGTATGCTATGACGGCCAAGCTTGACGCCGAGAACGTTTCCTCTGGAATCCGTGGCCCTGACGAGCATCGCCACCAGCACCATCGGCGTTAGGCACGACACCATCATTTTCGACCTTGCCATTATCAATGCACATCAACCCAAAAGAAAATGTAGTAATTTAATGATCTATGAGTACCATTTATAAGTCTCTTTTTTTCTTGGTAATCCGATAATAGTGTTGAACATTTAGTACTTATTCACTATTGACGCAAATAGAAAGTCTAAAATAAGTAGCCATGACATGTTTGTCATATACTGTCCACGTGGATTTTAATAAAAGGATATAAAACAATTGACTCAGTCTCAGTTCATGTAATACTGGATATAAGTGTATGCAATATCTATATTATATATAATGGAAAATCTAATTGAACTTGAATTGGAAATATAAATAATTTAATCTTGATTGAAAATTTGCTTTTCCTTTAGGCAGTAAAATTAAATAAACGAATTAATCATGATACAGTTATATACTAATCTTATGATAATCTCACCAACATAAACATTGATATTTGAAGTGTTCGTGTGAAACTATGTAACTTTTATTTTTTTCTCACATAGGTTAACTCCAGTAACTTTCTATTTATTTTATTTTTAATTGTATAGTGACTTCTCTAGCGGCCGACGACCCTTAATCCCTCTATTTCCTTCCCAATTATTAGAAGACGAGAGCTTCTCCACCGCCTCATATGTCTTATTCAGCCGCCTCCAACGAGTTGGAGAAAGAGACCAAACACTCCTCCGAACTTCTCCAAAAGATGAATCAGAGGTCGATCAATCTCGCCGTATAAGTCGGTTGAGAGAAATGACCAGTGACATAAGTTTGAAAATTTAAACAGTAAAAATGAGCATTTTAATCTTTTACAATGAATTAATAATCAAATAAATAGTTGAGGGAGAAAAACATAAAAATTTAGTAGCTTTAGTGTACACAAAAACTTTAAATATCATTGCATGTTTATAAGGTTATCTCTTTAAAGTATAAGTATAACTTGTAACTCTTTTTCCTCAAAAAAAAAAAAACTTGTAACTCTTGTGCGTTATATAAAATATGAATATTTGTTATATGAAAGCAAATACACATTATTGTACTATGTTTCGCAATTCGATTAATAGATCAAGTCGTATTGACGATTGATATAAGATCATGTACATGATTTCATGCTTGTAATTAATTCCGCAAGATCAATCACATAATTTCATACTTACGACATTGATCCCTTTCTATATGCAGAGAGTTGTTTGTATTAAGTTGCTCCCTACTATACCAGCTTTCTATATATGCAAAGAATGCATGTTTGGGTTAAGAACATGGACTTGTTTGTGTGTGGAAGCAATTTATAATTAGGTTCTTCAACTTGAAGAAGATGGACCAACGCTTACTTGATCAATTGGTTAAGCACTTGAATTTGGGTCCAAAGGTTTTGGGTTCGAGTCACGCTGCAGAATCTCGCATTTGTTTCCAACTTCTGTTGGACCTCTCTCCTAACTTTTGTTGAGCCTCTCTCTCTCGATGGGAGTCTAAGAATCACAAATTTGAAAAACGTCATTACTTAGTTATAGGATGCATAAAGTAGATACTAATTAGTAT
>JAYMTP010005136.1:0-13831 GCA_036897365.1 Geranium brycei
TGTCGGCGTGGGGGCCAGTAGAGCTGAAGAAGACGAAGGGTTTGAGGTTGAATGATTATTGATATTATTAATTAATTAATGATTAATAATAATATATGTATTTAATTATTGAAGAATTATGATTATTATTTGTGTCATTGAAAAGTCAAATTTGCCCTCAAACCATTAGTTAAATTAGTTGTTCAATTAGAGGTAAAAAAGTCATTTCATAATCATATCAATAAATATCTAAAATTGAACCAATCAGACCGATTTTAAACTGGTTAAATTTTAAAACAGAACAATTGAGGGCATTTTAGACTTTTTAATAAACCAAATCAGTTAGATTTAACAGAATTTTGGCTAAGTGTCGCTTATTTAATCTTTGGGTATCTCAAATGAAAATTTTGAAGTTGGGGTATTCATTTTGAAACGTGACATAGTTGGGTGTAGTCATATGTCATTACCTCTTTTCTCAATGTCACTGATAATGCAATGGGTGAAGCACTCGTAGAGCTCAATGGTAGATTTAGATTCGATCTATTTAGAAGAAATAGAAAAGAAAGTGTTGTAATCATGATGACATAACTCCCTTCATTTAAAAGTAGAGTTTTTATTTAACAATATTTATTTAATGAGACGTATTCAACTACAAATGCTTATTTAAACACAAATATAAGAATAATATTTAGCCACTAGATAAAAAAATAAATGGTGTAGATATATGCTGACTCATCTAATGACATTAGTTGTAAATATTCATAACTTGCATTTTATTTTTGTCATTTAACACTAACGACAAGGGTAAATTAGTATTTTCATACTATTTCCTTTTAATTATCTCATTTAATTCGTATTTAACATCAATTATTACCTTCAAAAAAACATCAATTATTATTTCCATAATTATGAAATCTTTCCATCCACGATTATGAAATATTTTTCGTTATTAACCAAAAAAAAATTGTTTTAAATATTAAGGTCGTATATTTTCATTGTTTCATTAAATATTTGGGTTATATTGGTAAAAGTGGAATCATGGAATCAATGATAAATGAAATTATGGACAAAATGGAAACATGGAATATTTCATCTCAATTACGTGTCTCGACTAATATTACACGATCTGCTATTAACAGCCCCAAAGCTTCACAAAAACCGCCAAAAATCGAAGAACCATAATATAAAATCCTCAATTATGTGATGAATCTCAACAAACCCATGAAAACTAAAAAGAACTCACAAGAGAAACCTAGCAAAAATAAATACTATAACCATTTCTTCACGTTATCGGAGGTTGGGGCACCACGAAATTGCGGCGAATTTGGGTGGTTGCAAGACAGCGAGTCGGACCAGATCTTGACGAGTTGATGGATCGTGTTGTAGGGATAAGCGGCGAGTCCGATAATGCGAGGCTATGAGCGGCGAGGCTGGCCAACACTGGATTGGTCGGAGGCATGGAGGCATGGACGCGCAGAGAAAAGAAAATGAAAGACGCTTTTGCAAAATGAGAGCAATATAGATGATGATGATGGTGTAAGGTTTCTTGTGTCATTTTTACCCATATACCCTTATGGGTATTAATTGATTTATTTCACTATTAAATGAAAGGATTAATGTGCATCATGGATTCAATACTACTCAATAGATAGTATTAATTTTTATATTTGTATCTAAAGAGGTATTTGTGAAGGAGTACATCCCAAAAGTTAATATACTCCCTTAGAAATTTGAATATGATAAACTAAATTTAACATAGTTTTGACGAGAAATATTACATTACCATAGTATTGAAATTGACTAATTAAAAGGTCGAGTTCAAGAAATGGACCCAAGATTTTGATGGGCTAGATTTGATTCCGATACAGTTCTTTGGGCTCGGTTACATGCAGCCCAAACAAAGCCCATAAACTGTAATCCATTTTTAAACCCAGGAAGCCCACACATATTTGGATCTTGACAAGATCCGACCCGGATATACGAACCGTTTGTGCTGGATTTGGATACTGAACTTGCCAATGCTATGGGTTTTGCAACGAGAGACATTTCCAGCAATCCTAGCTCTTAGGTGTTCTTTTCCAACATTATAAATATAGAATTGTCAACCATTACCTGTTTTGTACTGTGGAAATTGTCCATGGAAAAATTGGTAAACACATATGACCATCACTTGTTTGGTACATTAATTATTATGTGATCGAAAATTTGGACTATGTTTCAGGAAACTCTGCCAAAATTATCTCCTCGTATTAGGGTAGAGTTCACCCGAAAGAATATAGCAGCTGTATTGAGAGAGTAAGAATTTCCAAAAACTAGTTGCTGCACCGAGAGGACTATTGGGAATTGATGCATGGAATGTATATACACTCGGCTAGTGTTCGATCAGACATCATGGACAGTGTTTTTGTGTGTGGGATCGATTCAATCGACAAGGATGACTACGTGGTAACCTACGACCATGATGACGAGAAGATGGTCGTAGTGATGGACGTCAGCACAAATAATGCTCGTGCTCCTTCGGTCCCTTCCGAACCTTCTCTCTAAGCCGACTCTAGCCTCTCTCTACTCTAATACCAATGTAGAACCCCCTAAAACTCGAAACCCTAGGTGGCTTTTACAATAGACACATGACCATCATGTTGCACAACCAATAACTCCAAATCTAAGGCCCCGATGGGAAAACTTTGTTCATCAAAGTTGAAGCTCTCTCTATTCTATTCAATTTAGACTAACACATTGATTGATTCTGAATGCGGAAGATATGTTGCTCGCAAGTTTGGTCGATAGAGCTGATTCCACAGGTCGAGTCGGAGCTCGTTTTCAAAGCAAAGGTGCCGAGTTTCACTCGGCATGCAAAACATATACACAAAAATGGAATTCATCAACTTTGTATCCTTTGGAGTGTTCTTTAATTTGGCGAAAGTTTTGATTCGTTCGGATTTCAGATGAACAAGTTTTGGCTCTCGCGAAATCAATGGATGAGTGACGCTTTAAGGTGCCGACCTGGAGTCTGCATGTTGGAGGTCTTGACCTGCGGGTTGCCGGTGCTTGCAAGGGTGCCGAGCTTAGTGCAAGCCTACCGACTCCAGGTCGGCAGGTGTGCTCAACAACTTGGCTTGGAATTTTACCAATGTTAGGCAGGTGTATTTTTCCAGCCTTGGTGAGTTGCTCAATTCTACTTTAAATTCGTTTATTTTCTCTTTAAATTCATTCGACATACTCGTGAAGTAAAACTGACATAAAGTACTCTAAAACTATGAAATTTAAGGCAAAATAAAATTAAAATTAGTATATTTGATTCAGGAGGATACAACCAAACCAATCCTATCATGATAGAAGTGAGCCTAGCTACGCTATTTCACGATAATTTGATGTCAATAAATAATTGTCATTTCAATGACGCATTGTAAGACAATTATTCAAACATTTATTAGAAAAATCAAAGCAATGTTTGAGCTCCAAGCTCTAATCCTGCCTTTTAGGCTAGACCTTGCCATCGCAGACATATTGACCTGGATCAACAACGAAAAAGGTTACTCTGTTAAATCAATGTACGATATGTTTCAAGCTGCAGATCCCCAATTCAAGTCATGGCCTAAAGTCATTTGGCTTCCAAAAGTTCCTCCCAAGATTCAATGTTTTTGTTGGCTTGTGGCTCATGAAGCTCTCCCTACAAGTGATTTTCTTGCGTCCAGAGGAATGTCAATTTCAATTGCACGAAATATGTGCCAATTCTGTTTCAAGTTCTTCGAGTCCTCAGAACATGTGCACCTACATTGCTTTTGGGTCCGAGACGTTTGGGGGCACTTCCTAGCTGAATACAAATCAAAGCAATGCTTGAGCTATGGCCTTGCCTCGTGATTGATGGGAGTCTTTCCTCAGCTTGGAATCCTCTCTGCAGCCTAATTCTTTGAAATCTATGGTTGGTCAGGAATAATTTCGTTTACAACTACAATTTCCCTCTCTCGGAGACCATCATCAGGAAAATTGCTTCGGCCGCGTCAGTTGTAGCCTAAGCATTTTTTTCTTCTCATGGTTTCACTTATTATTTCATAGCTGGTTGCATTGTAATCTCCCTGCCTCTGCTCCCTCCTCGGAAGCTTGGGCAGGTTCTCTTATTTTCTATCTCTCTTAATAAATCTTCTTCTTCGCTGAGAAAAAAAACATTGATTAGAGAATTACAATGGATTGAGAACTCAAATATGCATTGCCAGTGGGTCCTTCATGTTTGGAGAGTGCAAATTACATGTTTTTTACTCTAATTTGTTTTGATTTTTATCATTTTCATTAACATCTTAATTTTGTGTCGAAATAAACCCACAAACTCATTATGTATGTATATATTTTAGTGAGACCGGCTTGCGCTGCCCGTCCACATCGTGCATGCTGAATTGGAAGCAACCAACAAAATATTTTTATGTATTATTAACTTAAAATTTCATTTCACGCATTGATCAGCGATCAAACTTCTATTTTTCAGATAGAGGCAAGACAAGTTGTTGACCAAATAAATATTAATTTAGAGAAAGTATAGGTACAGTAGCTTCAATAGATGAGAACAACCACTGTGAACTCCACTCTCCACCTCCAATCAAGATTGAATTGAAACGCCCACTTTCTTCTGTCGTCTTCACTCAACGCCTTTTTGCCATATAATTAATTTTAGACTTGAATATATTTTTTTATCAGCAAAATGAAAAAATTTATTGATAGAGCAAGCGCACTTAATTCTCGAGAAGGGAAAAAAACACATGAGAAAATGATAAACAGAAGAAGCATGGAAAATGAAAGTAAGAGGCCTCGCTATAACTATATCTTACACGTATATATAGTAGTCATTGGTTATTGTTGACGAGACATATTATTAGAAAGATAATATATCTTACACGTATATATAGTAGTCATTGGTTATTGTGTACATATATAGTTTTATTGCATGAACAATTCATTTAAAACGAGAAAACAAAATCTATAATAGACATCCACACGTACGTATTGCATGGAAATTTTAAGAAGAAAAAGTGGGACACTAGCAAAGCAAGTTTTTTGTATATATATATATAATGTATGTATGATCTCTTGAGAACTGTGACAAAGGGAATTGCCATTTGCCACAGTCATGAAACAGACGATAAGCTCATTATTATTAGTAGCTACCAGCTTTATTTCCTCTACTAGTAGTGGGTTTATCTTTTTATATTTGATTCCTTGTTGCTCTTTTCTGTACATATAATAAACTCCAAATCAATTGAGCATCACTTGAGAGAAGAGAAGAGAGATGGGTTTAAGTGAAGTGTTGAGTAAGGTGAGACCATATGTGCTTATGGTAGGGTTGCAGGTAGGCTCTGCCGGAATGTACATCATAAGCATGGTCACTCTCAACCATGGCATGAACCGATACGTCCTCATCGTCTACCGTAACGCCGTTGCCGCTATTTTCCTTGCACCTTTTGCCCTCTTCTTCGAGAGGTATATTAACGTATTATATGTGTTACAGTTTTATATAAAATGACGTGAATCTCATTATCACGTCATAAATTTATTGATTTATAAGTGAAACTAAACTAATGATGTATACATTTGTTAATCTTTTGTGCAGGAAAATAAGGCCCAAGATGACCATGTCTATCTTCTTACAGATCATGGCTCTCGGGTTCTTAGAGTAAATACTTATGTTCTTCATGTTCGTACACACAAAAATAAAATAACTATGAACTTATAAAATAATTAATACACATGACGCATATATTTTCATAAGTATAGCACAAAAATATGAATAAAACACGTTTTCCACAAGAAGATAAGTAAAGATGATCATTTAGGAAACATGGAAAACTGAATCATGCATAAATCATTTCTGTCTTTATATATATATATATGCAAATTCAATTTTTTGTACAAGCTAGTTTGGGACAATCAATCACGACTATACAATTATATAGGCATAGCGCGAACACTGCGTTTCTGTCACTATTTTATTTTAAAAATAAATCCCGTATTTTGTATAATTTATGATATGTAAAATTAATACGTACCATGCAGGCCAATATTGGATCAAGGTTTTGCATATCTAGGAATGAAATATACGTCAGCGTCATATGCGTCGGCCATTATGAACGCCGTGCCCTCCGTTACCTTCCTTATCGCCGTCATTTTACGGTAATTATTTTCACTCACTCATTCAGAATAAAATTCACTTACCGACCCTAATTCATTATTAGGAGAAACAATACTTAGTTACACTCAATTATGTTTGTCAGATAACTATACACAACTAATGGTATTCGGAGGTACACAAGCCAACTTTAGTTTTCTAGTCAAATTTAGGTATTAGGTATCTCAATGACAGAAAACTAAAGTTGAGATACTTCTTAACATACATTTGTAGCTATTATAAGAGTCAAAATAGATATTAAGATAATTTTAAGTGTTATTTTTTCTAGTTACATTACTCTAACCGGTAAATTAATAAATTAATAATAATGAAATATGTAAAATTGGGCTGTACATATCGGGCCGATCTCCACAACTATAACCTGAAGCTTTTTAGTTGGGTTTGACCATACCCTTTATATATACACCCATTTTATTTTACTTCTTTTCAATGTGGGATTAACTTAAATTCTACCTCTCATGGTTCATGTACGCGTGGGGCGTATTTCCCTTTCACGCTCGTGTACGCATGAGTCTCTACTTCAACAAAATAGAATAGAGCGCGTGAAAATAAGAGAATTAAGGAGTCAGGCGAAGGTGATGGGGACAGTGGTAACATTCGTCGGGGCATTAGTGATGACTGTGTACAAAGGGCCCATCATCGACCTCTTACGGTCGCACAACGCTAAAGCGGGCAGCGCGGCGGCCTCAGAAGCTGGCAAGCACTGGATCACCGGCACGCTCTTCATCCTGATAGGGTGTGTGGCGTGGTCGTGTTTTTACGTGTTACAGTCGATAACAATAAAGAAATATCCGGCAGAGCTGTCGCTGTCATGCCTCATATGTACTATGGGCGCTCTGCAAAGTGCGACTGTAGGGGTCGTGGTGGAGCGTCACCCTCAAGCTTGGGCCATTGGCTGGGACTCTAGGCTCCTTGCTCCCCTCTATACCGTAAATAATTAGATCACATATTTATAACGGATAATGATAGATAAATATACCAAACTTTACTTGTTTCTCATTTAACATTACTCAACTTTTAATATTTTTTTACAATACTCAACTCCTATTTTGTTACAATAAGGCAACATACATAAATTACTCTAACCGAAATTTGATGTAAAATATCAAAAATACCCATCAAAGTTTCAGAAACATAGAGAGTATTTTTGATATTTTACCTCAACCTTTTGTTAGAATCGATAGATGTTGACTTATCTTCGACAAAATGCAAGTTGAGATATCGGTAAAAAAAAGTATTAAAAATTAAGTATAATTAAATAAAAATAATGTAAAGTTGAGTATATTTATCTGACGCATTCATAATTAATAATACATGTACATACGTTCGTACATTTCAGGGAATAGTGAGCTCGGGAATAACATACTATGTGCAAGGGGTAGTGATGAAGACGAGAGGCCCCGTATTCGTGACAGCCTTCAACCCACTGTGCATGATCATCGTCGCCATTCTCGGATCCGCCATTTTAGCAGAGAATCTCTACCTGGGAAGGTACATATATCGAACCTTTTTTGACAAATTAATAGTGTTGTGTCGTTGATTATGTATGTATGTTTGATTGATGAATGATCAGTATAATTGGAGGCATTATCATAGCGGTGGGACTTTATTTTGTGGTGTGGGGTAAGAGCAAGGACGTCTATGAATCCAAAGTCGCTGCAAGGGACAGTTCTGAGCTACCTGTTACTGAAAATGAAGCTCTACAAATGGTGCTTGATGACAAGACCGTGCATTGATCTGAATATATGTATTCGTAATAATTGTAATAATTATTTGTTGGGTGTTCAATTTCTAGATTGAGAGAGTATGACATATGTAGCACCTTTCGCGGCCATATATATCAATATGTGTGTGTTTTTTGTGTGCCTAATTATGCTCTCAATGAAATGTGAAAATTGGTTTGAATTGATCTTGGGCTAGCAATAAGGGACGAAGTTAGGAATGGGTAGTGGAGAATCTTGAGGCCCATTTATTGCAAATTGTGAATGTTAACGGACTATTAACCCTTTTAAAGGGATAATTATAGTTTACAAAATTTAATCGTTTCTAACTTTAATATACTTAATTTTAAAAAAAATTTGAGTCAATACTAGTATTTCTTGGTTACACTTAAAGGTAACTTTTATTAAATCTAACAGAGTTGGTTTGTAAAAAGTGTAAAATACACTCGATGTATAACTCTAAACAGGGTACTTATTTTATAAATATAAAATAACTATTTTACCCTCTAATGTATAACAATTTTAACTAATGGAACAAAAACACATTTTTCTTTTCATATACACAGGACAAAAATTAATTTTTTTACAAGTAACTAATTAAATGAGAAACCAAACCTACCACATCTTATCCTTTGTTCTCACTAATCCAAAATTGAACAGAAATCAACTACAACAAAATTTGAATAGAAATCAACAACAAAAAATCTGTGTTCATGCAAATTCTCTGAATCGATTGAGAAACAACAACAAATTGATGTACAATTAGGGTTTGGGGTTGTTGGATTCGAGTGGAGCTAAGGGGAGATGGAGACCGTTCTCAGCTTGACGACGTGGCCGGAATCCGCCTAGTCGGAGTACTCACAATGTGATTCGGCGGACCTTTTCCGAATCCATCTCTCTTCCTCACCAAGTTCAATCATATCTCTCTTCTTCACCGAGTTCAAGCATTTGAAAGCCAAGAAAGAGAAAAAAAAAATCATATGAAAAAAAATCCATAATTCAAAAACAAATCATATGAAAACCCAGAAACAAAAAAACTGAAATTAGCACATATTTCCAACATTGAAAATGATAGGATGAAGCAAATAGAGGAAGAGCAAGTCCTCGTTGAAGACCAAAAACTGAGAACTCGCCTCTTTACTCACAAACAACACCACCACTGCAGAGACAAAACCCTAGAATTCCAAATAAGAAACCAAACCCAAATTTAAACACAAATAAAAAATAATGATGATAATTCATTAAATTGATTAAGTCAATTAATGAATTAAGTATTTCCTTAATCTTTACCTGCTTCCTATAATCTTGTAATACAGTTTAATATTAATAGTAGAGATATCATATTTCTATTACTTTATGTATATACAAGGTGGACTAATTAATGAGTAAATACAAAATCTTCCTCTATGTAACTTCTTATTGTGTGCGATCTCAGATATGGATGACGAAAGTGTGAGAGTTGTTGAATATGCGAAAGTAGTTGAATTTTTATTACAGCTAGTTCAAACGTTTCAGGTGCTAAGATTGAGATGAATCCCCAAGTATTTTATGTGCCTTTGTCTCACCATAAGCTACCAGACAAATTTTTTGGCACAAATTTGATTTATATGTCGTTTTCCTTTTGACTCAATTTTTATGAGATAGAATGCTTGAGCAAACTTCAAATTAATCAACACATATTTTCTCGAATTATATGACTATGTTTTTTTTCTCAGCAAAGATAGATTGTATTATAAATCAAATCAAAAATTTTCAAGAAATGAGAAAGAGATAAGCCAATTACATAATACAAAACAATTGAGATAAAAAAATAAAAAAACCGAGATGGTCTCAAAGAAACTCCACCAACTACATGTCTATGACATTTTAGGATTATTCCTATAAAAATGGGTTTTGTCGATAAATTGACATCTGTACATATAGATTGTTGACGTTCGTATGAGTGATTTATGGATAGGACTGATAAGGATGTGACATCACGGTCACTAAGAACACATGGCTGAGATTGAAGCAACCCATTTATATATAATATAAGAATTGTGTACCAAACAGCAATATCATCAATATAATGCAATATTTTGTATCTCAAAGTTGCTGCTGAATCATACACACATAAGCTTGCCGTGGTATATATTACAAATCAATATCCCAAGTGCTTTATTGGTTTATATGGCACTTCCAGGTTTAAAGTGTATATATATATATATCAGTATCACAATTACTCATCCTCTCAATTCTCTCTGTATATATTCCATGATTCATCAGATTCAATCTAACATTTGTGTGTCGCGTGTTTAAAGCACATATATAATACATAACGTGATTCATACAAAATTGGATTCTACAATATGATACAAAAGTAGCATATTATAAGATATAACCAGAATTAGTAAACATAGATGTCATGATATTAATTTTGGTATCACGCAAGTATTTTATTTCGATTATTCACATACAAATGATAGAATGATGAACATGATAAAAATGTTCTTGTAATATATCTTGCATGTCTGATTGTGATTACATATTACAAAAATTCACCAAGTTAAAAGAAAGAATTTGTTTTCTTCATCAAGTATGGACAATTTTTGTTCTCCATTACACTCTCAAAATGGATTTTAAAATATATTTTTAACTAAATAGGTATTAAATATTATTCGTATCTCCAATCCATCCTGGCGAGGGATTTTTAATCCCTACCTCGATCTCCAAAAGTCTTCTTACTCTCGACTGCTTAATTACAAAATCAAGCACTTTTTTTAATCAACAAAATCCTGACCCATAGATTGGCTGGAGAAACTCTGTGATCCTAATGCAGAACCCAATATAAGCTCCCGTGAACAATCTTGCAATCAAACCGAAACCGAACCTCATACCAACTACAAAGAGAGCGAGTAAGATCCTATCCACTTGGACACACTCAATTAGTACAAAATCAAGCACTTAAATATTTGATTGTTTCAATAAGAATGTTTTTTAGAAGTACCATATTTAAATAAATAAAAGTATAATCATTAAGTAGTCACTAGTCACATTACATGCGCATGTGTACAAATTGGGTATATATTAAGGAATGTACAGCAAATATAGTACAAGAATAAATCAAAACACGAAGTTAAGAGCGACACCACTAACTAAGGAATTGATGCAAAGATTTGCGTGTTACACATGATGCATATATTCAGGTATCTATGTTTGGTTGCTACTTGAAATATTCAGGGAGTATATAAACTTTGGAAGGACCGTTCATATTAAAAATAATAATTTGAATATATTTTGGGCATGCTCAATTATCAATAACTTTTAGAAAAATGATTTCACAATTTGGTTCTGGCTTGCGATGAGATCAAATGAAGCTTGGTGAGGACAACATGAAAAGTACCAAAATAACCTGAATTGATGTTGGGTGGGATTATATATATTCCCAACATTTGAAATTAACCGAATTTATGTAAGTGAATTAATAAGTGGAGAGAATATGAATATATTTAAAAGCTGATTTACAAGGAAAATGAAATCTACCCACAAACAAATCATTGACTTTATAACAATTTTCACGATGCCCAATATATATAAAGTGATGTTATGTGCCCCATAAGTATTGTATTTTTATTGAGAAACCCAGGCTTAGGTGATTATTAAATACTCTTGTGAGAGATACTTAAGGAACATCGTTTGTTGAAGTATTTGAGCTCAGATGAGAAAATGCCTCCCCGCAAAAAAGTGGAATGGTGGTCTTTTGTTTGGGTTGTTGTGGTTGTTTGTTTTTAGTTAGTGTTGTGTGATGTCGTTTGTTTGTTTTAGTTTGTTTAGCAGTTGTCGGTGTGTCCGACTTTGTTTCATTTGTTTAGTACTGGTTTTAGTTTTCGTGGTCGGGGTGACCGACGTGGTTGCCTAGAATCGTCCAGAGAGGTAGTCTGTCTTAAGACTGTCTTTTATTATTTATTTGTAAACTGTACACGATTGATGCTCAATCTTTAGATGCAGAATTTTTTTCCACTCGTAAATTCATGAACGAAGATTTGGTTTGCTCAAACAAAAACTACATACTCTTGTTACAAGAGACATTTTATCCACTATTATCCACTATGAGTGGATAAAATAGTTTCTCACTTATGAATCCCAATTAAACAAATCAATCATGTAGTCAACAAAGTCCATTAATGGTGTAATATATATATTACTCACAAATTCTGTATCATGACAATTCCGTGTATCATGAATCTAATATGATTTAAAATTCCAACCCTGTCGTCGGTGGATGAATAAGCATGCATATATATGAAAGATTTGTGTATATAGACATTTTTATTCTTTTAGATGAAAAGAAACAGTAATTAAATAGTCAATGCATGTGGAGTCATTTTGTGCGGTCTGTAAAATATGCTCTACCTTAACTTTCTTTACATTTTGTTTTTGGCTTTTTGCCTACACATATATATGGCAAATTATACTAACAATACATTATTTAATATTAATTTTTATTCATATATGTGTGTCTTTGATGTGTTTATAAACCAAACTAAGACAATTAATTCATCCAAAAGATGCTAATGTTACGTAATTTATAAAAAGAAATAAATGTTTAATTTAAATGTTCTAAGAAATTAAAAAATATATTTTTAATATATATCAGTCAGTAATCACTGACTCCTTTGCCAATGTATTAACTTTCGACAGTTCTTAGCAGTACATAATAACACATATCTATTGTTTTACAAAAAATATGTCTTCAAATAATTAATACCACTTAGTTTGTCCGCACACACCTCAAGCACCAAAGATATAAAAATATATATTTTCTTCCTTGGAATCCAATCACCAAAGCACCCAACAGTATGTACGTACTGCTCATTGTCCTTATAGTCATTAATTTCTAGAAGTATCTTTATTATTTGTACATTTGCAACTAAGCTCAAGTTTATTCCTTTATTTATGGTTAATAAAATAACTTAAGTAGATGCTTATGAAACAAAGATGATTGCTTTATATAATTAGTGACTTCCTAATCGAGTTGTTAATTATATAAGTGTTTGTTCTAATACTAATTAAGAATAAAACTTGATACGAAAGATTATTTAACAAAAGTCATCAGCTTATTTAATTAACTCGTGTTTTGTTATGATAGTTTTCACGGTGTGGCGAATCGAATTAGTCACCCTATATTTTACTGGCTGATGTCATTAAAAAGAGGATATGTATGGATGATTAAAAATATAAAGATATTTAGAGCTCCCTTTTGTAATTAATTAATTAATTAATTAATTAATGCAGATAACTAATTAGAATCACAAACCCTTCGATGAATATTCCTCAAATAGCCTTAATTACGCCTGTCCTATATAGATCACTATTGAGAAGTAGAGTCGTCTTCAATTGGTATCTTTAGGGTTTGGAGGCTTCTTTCTCATTCTAGTTCCTTTTTCACGTGGCTTTTTGTGATTTCCGTGTAGTATGCGGACAATTTTAATATGCATAGGAAAATTCAGGCGAGAACTACTCTCCTCGAGAGAATTATGAAAACCAACATGGAGACGCCATATGACAACACAACCACACGTACCTCATGTGTTTATACATTATTATGCCATGTATTTTCATAATACAGTCAGTCAGTGTTTCCATTATTATGACATGTATTTTCAGTAACTCAGGTCGAATTATCGTTATAGTATAGAACCCGGCCCCCTTCCCTCTGTTACACAGTTCTGCCAACATGGTTCATTTATAGGGTATAGTATGTAACACGACCCCCTCGTTATAATCAGGACTCTCGTAACAGTAGCTGGAAGCGGGGCAACGAACATCCGAACTAATTATGACATATGTTAGGTTGTCATAATTAGACTGAACCTTCACTGACCCAGTTTCCCCCTCTTTACAGTCGAGGACCCTTGTAACAGTAGTTGGCTGTCATAATCAAGTTGAGCCTGCGATGACCCGGTTACCCCCCCCC
>JAYMTP010005137.1:0-13828 GCA_036897365.1 Geranium brycei
TCACACAGGAATCCACGAAGACTCAAAAGTCTATAAGGATTTAGTGATACTACGACAACTGAGAATGCTCATGACTTAATCTATAACACACTTCTCAGGTTGGGTCGTCCAATACCATCTCTCTAGATGATATCTATGATTCGGCTTGGTAACTCCTTTACCATGATTAGTAGAGCGTGATCATCAACCATCCTCAACTGGTCGCTTCATATATGTGCATGCAATGTCACCTGACTACCCCATTTCCCTTAACTATATATTTATAGTTATATTTAAAAATAAAAAATAAAAACTTATAATAGAACTAGACAAGGCGAATCAAGTTGAGCCCATCTCAAGAGGCTCATTTATTATCTAATGAATTATTTATTTTTTTAATGAATATTTGTAATGAAATTCAAGAGAATCGAGCCGAGCCCGAGTTTAGTTGCATAAGCTCGGTCGAGCCCGAGCCGAGCTCAAGCCGAACACTTTTTTCACAAGCCGAGCTGAGCTCTGCCAAAATGAGACTCGATTTGGCTTGTTTACACCTCTCACATCTATTTGAAATTTTAAAAACTAAATAAGCGCATTTTAGTATTTATACAGAATTAAAATAAAATAAATAATAACGGAGTTGGAAAAAATGAGAAAAAAAACAAATTTTCAGTGTACTTTTCTTTAAAGAAAAGAAGGTATTATTCCGAACACTTATTTGAGAATTGAAAGTAGTTTAGTACACTTTCTTGAGATACCCCTTTTGAAAATGAGAAAACCCATTCAGAGGGCAAATCTATCATCTGTTTTCTGTATTGAAAATAAGATATATATACTAATATCATTACTCGAACCTTATAGATGATAGCACGGTGAGTATAAACAGGTTTTTCTAGTATGAAAATAAACATTTTGTACTTTTCTCCATCTCACTCGGTCCTGATCAAATTTGAGAACAACGGCTATAATTCTCACAACAAGTATTCCTGCAAGTCGGGAAGCTATAATATGAAGGAACTTTCATGGTTATCTAAACCCAAAAAAAATGAACATACGAATAAAATTACAATTCAAGCCATCATCAAAAGAATTAGAATAGCTGTACATATTATCATTTTACACAAAGGTAAGTTATCAGTCAGGAAGCACAAGTCTTGTTCTCAAGGAGGCACGGTTGATCTTCACCCTCGACAAGAGCCAACCTTTGAGATCTTGAATGCCCTTGCCTGTTATTAAGGATGTCTATGTACGTTCCTAGTCTATACCGGTCCGAGTTTGTCAAAGAAAACGGAGGGTTCAGTATCAGGGATGGCGCTTCCACCAGCAGGAACACTAACAATCGCACCGCTTTTGAATATAGCAGTGCTGCACTTTCCATGTCGCCCATGAGCTCCTCAACCTGACAAACAAGCATGTGCCTAATTTTTTAGTGACGTTTACTGCCTGTCTCTTGCTGACATTGCCCAATGAATAAAATCACCAGCATCTCATTTTAACTTCACATTGTTGATATTTGGATTAATATGAACTAATTGCCATTCTCTTCCTCCGTTTCTTTTTTTTTTCTGAGAACTTGAGGTCATACTCATGTTCCTATTGGAAAATTACATTAAATTCACCCAAAAAATCTCCATATGACAAAGTTTTGTATTTTTCTTTATTTGTGTCTAATACTCATTCTCATTCCACCAATTCTCAAACCAAAAACTGATGCAAACCCAGCTAACCTATGTGTGGATAGAAGCAAATGAATTTATAGCTAGATCAAGGTAAGTTAAAATACTCACTCCCCCATGTCTTCCAAAAGCGAGGGCAGATTGAAATATCGTCTCCATTGCATCTGGCATCTCTGTACTTCCTGTAACCATGGCGGCAAAACAAAGGGTTTTAGAAACTTGAAGAAAAGAAGCAAATGCCAAAAGAACATGGATCCATGATGGCATTCATTAACATAGACATGTTCCTCTCAGCACGTGGAAGACACCCAAAGTCCTCGATAAGATGAGAAAAAATTAATATCTGGATATAGGAATAGCCAAAAATAACTGCAATGTAAATGAACTACCAATATGACGGATGAAACTGAAAACGAAATTGTTTGCCAAGTTGTGCATCAGTAAGCTTATCTCTGTATCCTACTTCACCTAAGAATATACTTCAAAATATAAGGGTTAATTACAGACAGCAACACCCAGCTCTGACCCTTTTGCAGATCAATATACCCCAAGTTAGGAAATGAATTTGTGATTCCCCCAATTTTCATTTTTTTTTGCAGTCCATAAATTTGTTAGTTTTAGGTTTATTTTACATGTAAAATGGCTAAAATACTCTTCATTATCTTTCGAATTTTCAAATGGCTGAGGTCATACTCCCCCTCTCCCTCCCCGTCTCTCTCTCTGGATTTAGGGCCAACAATGTACAAAATTTCAAGGTTGTATTAAAAATCATCTTCAAATAGAGGCTTCAGGGTTGAAAATATCCAAAATTCAGTTTGAATAGGGATTGCTAAGTGACGGGCTATTTGAATATGAAAGATTTTCAAAATTTAGGGGTTAGGGCTTGCTTGAGTTCCACAAATTGAGATTTTTAGATTGAGTTTAGGGTAGCTGGTTGTAAGATTAGGTTGAACAAGCTAGTATTTGGTGAGAAATGGAAATATTAGGGCTGTGGATGAAAGCTATGGAGTTAAAGAGGAGAGAGACAAAATGGCACCCATTTGAAATTTTGAAAGTTAACGAAGGGAATTTTAGTCATTTTACATGTAAAACAAACTAAAAACTAACGGAAATATGGATGGTGCAAAAAATGTATATAAATTGAGAAGGTCCCAAAACCATTTCCTGACTTGGGTGTGGTGATTTACAAATGATTGAGTGCAATTATCTGTAATTAACCCAAATATAATACTTTCCCTATTATTTCCCCCCACTTTTGAAGTAAAAATGTTTTATCCTTTATAAAATGCAAACTTTAATCCGAAAAAGATTATAGTAATTTGATCTGTAAAACACCAATGTTTGCTCAATCAACTGGTCAAGCACTTGAATTTGGGTCCTAGTGACAAGGGCTTGAGTCCTAGGGGTTATTTATTGTTATTTTCAATCTCTCCAACTTATGTTGGTCCTCCCTCTACCAACAAATGTTGGGTCAAGTGGCAAAAATAGAGCTCCCTTCTTCATAATACTATTATCCACCAAATGACTTAAAACATAAGCACAAAAGGGGATCCATGAACCAGTGAAAATGCTATAGAACAACACACAGGAACTCTTTATATATTAACAAATTAATAAAAATGAAAATCATACCAGGCTGAATAGCCTTGCCCAGTTCCTCAGCATGCTCAACTTCCTGGAGAAATTCCCTTTCAATCTGCAGGGATATATCCACTGTTTCTTGCTCAACTGCATCATGACAGTGTTCTATACCAGGACTGCCAAGTTTCTTGCTGATGCTTGTCCTCGATCTATTAGTCTCTTGGGTAGGCCTTCCTTCCATAGCCGAGGCAGCCTGTGTATGGCAAATGTGCAGTGCTTGCTTCCAAATTGCAAGGATTACAAGCTGAATTGAGAATGCTTCTAGCTGTCTACCTCCAACAAACTTTTTAGAAGAAAAATAAGAGTCAATGCATTTGAAGACAGGCATGCTTAAACCAATTTACAAGGTATCATTAGACAGACATTTTAACACAATACAAGTAGGTCTGCATCTAAAATTGCTGAGAGTACCACTTAGGAACACGCTAGTAACAATTAACTCACTGCATCTTTTAACAGATAAAAAGAATAGAAACACAAGATATATGAACTTTTGCCTACAGTACACAGTAGAGAGCACACAATGCATTTGCTAATCAATATATGTGTTATTGATCCGCCATGTGTTATGGTCTACCAGAGATGAGGATTTCAAGAAGCAACAAATAAAATGAAACAGTCCTCGGCTGAAATAGTAAGTGGATCAGAACCTCTACAGTACATTTTGGTATGGGCTAAAAGCCCAAAATAGGTCAAATATCATAAAGATAAAACTATTGTGATTGACATTAAGTCTCAATTTTGTTTGCATAAATGGGCATGATAATGACAGCATTACCTTTTCTTTTACTAATTCTGTGATGGCAGTTGCACACTGCCGCAATGACTTGATCCTTGTCATGCAATAACTAGATGGTTGTTCAAAAGTGTGTCCAACATCTGTGGATCCTTGTAAAGTCGCAGGAGCAGAACACTGACTTTCATAGCCTCCGCGACTATACATCTTACTTACTGCAGTTTCAATGATTGGCACAGAAGGAGTTGGTGCAGGGTTCATATTTATTGATTTTACTGATGGATTGTCCGGTCTGTATGGAGGATGACTTGGCTTGGAAGCACTTGCAAAGACTGCTGAAAAATCCATAGGAGGCCCAGATACGATAACATAATCTTGATCGATCAATTCTAATGAATCTTCAACTACAGGAGAAACGAAAATACATTTTAGCAACACATGTGGAGGTTGTTAACTTAAGATTTAAAAACCTAACATAAGCTGCAGGTACCTCTTGATCTAGTGTGAACAGATCTTTGGTCCATGGATTTAAGAGGCTCAGTGAAATTTCCATCTGGCAGTCTACGATCCTCGACAATATGACCAGCATTAACTATATTTTGGGTGGTACCAGCATATCTTGAAGCAAGATCCACTCTGTTAGAAAGGTTTGGTGTTGCTTCTCTTCTATTATATTTTGAATCAGGAGAAAATCCACCAGCAGACTTCACTGACGACCGCCTCAGATAGGATGGGCTCCCATCGGGGCCACTAGAATCATCATCTAGAAGGAACGGCAGACAATCTTCTTGGGAATTTTCTTCTGTATTCCTAGCAGGACCACAGTCCGATGAACTTGAACTGTCCATCATTCTTGATGGCCTCCTAGTCCTGCAAACCACATAGGATTTTATTAACTTCTAAACATAGAGCAATAATATATTAGGCCCTATGAGTCTAATTTTTTGTTCAATCACCTCGAGTGGTCTTCTAGCTGTGAGTCGGAAAGGAACGGGTGATTAAATAACTCTTCAAATGTTAATCTCTCCACTGCAAATAGCAAGTGTTAAACAAGGATCCAGAATAAGGAGAAAAATCCAGAGCCGTCATTTCACTACTTTGGTCATTGGTCACAAATGAGGCGGCCAATCAATAATGCTTTACATCGGCATGGAAACATAATAAGCATGTTAACAATATAGAAATACCATTGCACTTTGGTGAACTCAAACCCTAACGAACATACGAGGAAACTATTTTATTTATTTAACTAGTAGGGAGACAAAGACTTGGCAGAAACTAAGATAAAAAGTATACACAAGGTATATGATATAACTTGTTTCTACAGAATATACTTTTACAAAAGATAGTAAAAAAGGGCAGGGTTGAATAGCTTCAGGTGTTATAACAAGTTCAGGTAGTTCAGGAATTTGAGCTAAATAATGAGGCACCAAAGTTACAAGAATCACATAAATACTTCCATTTTTTAGATTTTCATCCATAAGCCACCAAGGCCATCTTCATTAGACCATGATTAAATCAAAATACATAAAAAGAGGTTTCAACCTCAGAGCCTATAGTCAAGTTTAACCTCTGTTTTACTTTTCTAATTTCTTTCAACTTCACGACTGTGTAACTATCAATATCAAATTTGAATTATGAGGTACCTGGATTACGGCGCAGCAATTTCCGACACAAATCTTTGCAGTCAAAACTCAAATCATCATTATCTAAAGGGAATTGCAACTCAGTTGATTTAATAATGTTCTGGAGCAGCTGAACGACACGAGTGCAGGAAAATTCAAGTAAGGATACGCATCAATAACACTGATATTTCAGCCAAACAGAAAAAAAAGTGACAACCTAAGCACTATATTCAGAAATTCAGATCTAAAAAGATGTAAACCTGAATTTGATTATTTCCAGTATATGGGGTTTTCCCAGTCACAAGCTGAAATAGAATGGCACCAACACTCCAGAGATCTGCCTGTGTGTTCAGCTAAACAGTTAATAGAAAAAAATTCATGAAAACCGTGAGTTCTTAACGTTTAAATACAGAACATGTCACCTTGGCATCATACTTCTGAAGTTGCATGATTTCAGGGGCCATGTATAGTGGTGACCCACACAACGTTTCTGCAAGGCCCCTAGGTTGTAGTGATCTGCCGAAAGGAAATGAATACATTTGAGTTTAAGTAAATGGATACCAGGAGAACAACTACTCTGTGCTTCAATTAGCAGTACAAAATATTGAAAGTTCAATTGCAAATATCATGCAGAAAGGAGCTGTGTCCCTAAGTGAGTGTCAGTGCCTCTAAAGTATAGTTCAGTCAACAAGCTGTCTAAAGTCTAAACTAAGATAAACAGATACACCTAAAGATTGCTGAATAACGATGATGATTTTTCACCTCGCAAATCCAAAATCCGCAATCTTCAAAACTGAATTTTGGTCGTTCTTGGAGAGAAGGAGGTTCTGTCACAAACATAATACATATTAGATAAATAAGACAGGATAAAAATAGCCACGACAAATTCTCATCACTTTGGTAAAGAACAAAATGATATGGCAGGCACCGTTTTCCACCTGAGAGAGTTCTATATGTGACTTGAAATATAATTGGAATATTAACTCAAACAAAGAAAACCACACCTGTGGCTTGAGATCTCGGTGTATGACATTATTTTCACGAAGAACTTGTAGGCCAGCAGCTGCAAGAAAACACATTTATTTTCCGAAGTCATTACATACTGCATTGTTAAGATCCGGGAAGTAAAAAGGTTAAATACAGCTAGAGGTTGTTCATGACACACCAAGCTGCTGCATGAAGTGCTTCGCGGTTACTTCCGGAACTCTTCCATGGCGCTGGATATACATAGAAAGATCACCCCCTCTACAATACTCCAGCACAAGGTTTATCTTTCCAGGAACCTAAATGACATGCACGTGTAAGTTGAATGCTCATACAACCATTGCAAGTATCCTTGAAATAAAAAATAAACTCAATAAAAGCTTCTTTGTTCCTTCAGAAGCCCAATACCGTGATGCAGGGAAAATACAACACCGACATAATAAAAGAGACTATTAGAGGGTCAAAATTAGATTTTTGAACTATTGCACAGAGATGAGACCATTCACTAAAATCCTCAGAAAAGATACAACAACAATCAAATGTAGAGAACAGTTCTAACATATCTATTAGCCACTCGTATCGCTCTAAGAGTTTGCGAATGAAAAATATCTCGGTCTAAGCAACAAAAGAGCTACTCCACTTTCCTTGTGAAGTTAATTATACACGAAATATCAATAACATCCTTGTCATTAGTTAGTCACCTCAATCATCACTTAGTGCTAGCAAATAGTAGTAGGATGAATATGTGGACACACTGGGGAATTAAGGCATCAATTAACTGATCCTTAATCTTTGCTAAGAAGTAAATGGGACAAAGAGTTTAAGTTATGGAAACAGGAACTCAGGTAAAAGAAATATGCTAAGCATACAATAAGATTAAGCACCCATCACATAACTTTGATGTAGCAAAGCAAAAGGAGTGAACATATGGTCGTATTGAAAAACAATTTCAAAACCAACTATTTTGTATTAGCTTGTGTTAACTAAAGATTCTTGCTTTGCCAACTCCTAAATATAGAAAGCAAAGAAAGCCCACTGTGGATATCTGCAAATGGGAAAAAGAGATAAAACAGCTATGGTTTTTATTTCAAATCTTTCTGGGCAAGCCATTGACAGGAAAACAATGCAGATTAACAACATAATAAGCGTTCAATCTAATTCTAAACTAAAATTAGCAACAAAAAGCAAATAAAGAGTAAGAAACCTCAATCATGTCGAACAAGCGAATAATATTGGGATGGTTGATAGTGCGGAGGATAAAAATCTCGGACATGAGGCTGTCCTGCAGCTTCTTGTTAAGGCGAGCCGTAGCGATTTCCTTGATGGCGACCTCGGTGCCGTGGACTCTGTGCCTCGCGTGCCACACCACCGAGAACGAACCCGACCCGATTTGCGGGCCCACCATGTAGTCGCCCACCACCCTCACGCCGCCTCTCCCTCCCATCACAACTTCGATTTGGATTTTATTTTCCGAGATCGATCGCGATGTATACAAATGTAATGTAATTTAATCTAATCTAATATAATGATCCTATTATTAGCGTGTCAAAATGGTAATTAACTCAGGCTGGGTCGGGATTGGGATTGGGGTTGGGGTGTTTGATTTGGGTAGCGTTAGGTTACAGTGAAGTGGAGAGGAGGCAAGTTGAGGCAGAGATAGAAGAAAGAGAATACGCTAGAGTGAGCCGCGTGCGTGTTTTGTGCACCTCACTCGGACTCACTCTGTCTTGTGCGCCTTGTAACAAGTGCAACTTGTGGTACTTCTGGTTAGGTCCCACTGGATGGGTTGGGACCACATGCCCAATAATATTTCAGATATCTCATGACGTGCCCATTTCTATTGGTTGCTACGTGAGGGATATTTTATTCGAAACCCTAAAATTGTAATATTCTCATACTTACTTTTTTTTTTTGGTTAGAATCTGTTAAATTTTGAGGTTAACAAGACTAAACTACCTTTATGTGTATTTTAAATTTTAAAAAGGTATCCTTTTGACACTCTCTCCACTCTCTCCATCTCTCATCACTCCATCTCTCTCTCTCTCTCTCTCTATGGCCCTCTTCAGATTTGCACAACTATAGAGTTTTCCTTCATCTGCCTCTACATACAGTAACTAAAAATGAATTCAAATACAATACTCTAATCCATCGAACCTATACATTATATATTATGAATACTTAAATTAAAGCTATCTCTTTTTGGATCGGAACCAAAGTAATTATAAGTGTAGGATGAGAAATGAAATGAAAATAAAGATGCACTTTTGGGAGCTGGTTCAAGAGCAATTCGAACTCTAGTGATGATGTCGAACTGGCCTAGACCACCGAGAACACCAGCGTTATGCTCTTATGAACAACTCAACTGCTCACCCTTACATTCATTTTCTTTATTAATTAATACTTGTTTTATTGATTAATTTTAATAATTAGTTATAAGAGAAGCCGAGAAATTAATAAAAGATATGTATAGTGACATATGGTGCACAAATAATTGCACATACATGAAATAATAATAATGTTTTCGCAGAAATTCATGATGCAAGAACACATGTACAGTTCCGTATTAATTAGCTAGAGAAAAATAATAAATAAAACAATTATTTATAATTGGAGGTATTGCTGAAGCAATAAATATAAAATAAGAACCTATTACGACATCAAGCTGGAGGACATTGGAGATCGAGGGCCCGATGGAGAGAGAGGGGAGTGATGAGAGATGGAGAGAAAGGGTATCTTTTGAAAATTCAAAACACAAACACGGTATTTTAGTCTTTTTAATCTCAAAATTTAATAGATTTTGGCGGAATGACTAATTGTGGGAATTTTGCAACTTTAGGGTATCCCTCAAGTGAAAAAAAATATTTGGGTGTAGTCAGGTGCAAAATCGTTAATTTTAGGAGTAGTTGGGTGACATTTTTCTTTTTTTTTCCCTTAATTCACACTTTTTAATGTGCAAATAGGTATATGACCATTAGGAATGTTCAAAGGAACCGGCAAAACCGGCCCGTCAACCGCACATGACCCACCCACGGGTTCACGGGTAGATACAGATGCAAGATCTCACAACCGCAACAAAATGGGCGGTTCACAAGTTTAGCAAGTGAAAACCGCTTTCAACCGGCCCGCCAGCAAATTGAACTCAAAGCCCAACTCAACTACATTTGGCAAACTTTTGCCGAAGATTATAACATTTATATACCATTATAGTTTTTGAAGACATGCGTAAATTTCGTCTTCTGATCTTAAAGTTAAAGACAACATTATGTGTTACTGAAGAAAATGATTAATGGTTGAAGTTGAAGACTTCGTCTGATTGCTTTCTGTTTTTTATTTGTGATTATTTGTTTTATTTTTATAAGCCTAATAGTTTTGCTAAATATTATACATAAAATATTCTCGTATTGTATTTGAAGAAAAAATAACTTAAAATATTATACACGAATCTTGCTGTTATGCGGGTCCAAACCCGAACCACCCGCAGACCCGCGCAGATGAACTCTTCTTCAACCCGCACCATTTCGGGTGGTTGGCGGGTCTTCTCTTTCTTGACCCGCACCCTTGCGGTTGGGTTAAAAAATACTCATTTGGGCGGTTGACCCGCCCATGAACACCCCTAATGACCATGGGTTGTTTGTCAATTTTAATCTTTGATTTTTTATGTTAAACGATTACTAATCTTGCTTTATTTAGTCTTATCTTATATTTTTTTCAAATTAATCAGTCTTATTTTATTGGGATGCAGCAAGATGAAAACTCTTTTACGATACAAATATAAAAATTAGTAACATATTAAATTTAAAAAGTGGATGGATAAAATTCACACACAAGTGGAAGAATGGTTATTCTTGAAAGCGAGTTAACTTCTATGAGATTTAATACCCAACGTACACATTGATGCTTAAGGTATTTTATTTCATAGGTGACGCACTTAATAGTTATTGGCGCAGTAGAAAGGTACTTCGAAACGAAGTAAGAATAAAACCCTAGCTTTAGGGAGAAAATGAAATTTAATCTAAATCACTCAAATTGATTATAATGATAATGATTTCTTCCAAATCTAAACAATCTCTTATATAGGGCTAATTTTTCAAACTAACTAGAATTAGGAAACCCAAAACTAAAGAACTAACCAACCAAAACTAACTATAAGTATAAAAAAAATATAAGATACGGATATTTTCAGGTGGATACTTTTAAAATTGGTTGTTTTTCAGGTGGATGCGTATAGAATTTTGTTTGTTTGTGTGGGTTCCTAAGAAATGTGTTTTTTCACTTTACACATTTCCGTTAGTTTTTAACATTAGAAATGACTAAAATATCCTTAAAAATTGAATGAATTATTATAATTAGATCGAAAAGACTAAAATACTCATACCTACAATTATAATTTTTATTGATGTGCCATTTACCACTCTCTTCTCTATCACTCATGATCAATCAATCAAATTCACAATTATGAATGAGAGTAATTGTTGTTGAGTTGATTCTGTGATAAATATAAAAATTGTTGGAGTAATTTGTTGTTGAGTTGATTGTGCACGAAATCGAGATCTTGTTGTTATTACAAACACCATTTTCCCTCAAAATCTCATTACTTTTCCCAAAAAATCATATTACCCAGAAGAAGACCATGCGCCGCGAAGAAGCCGCGGCTTCATCGGCAACGATGATGGCCTCTTCGTCGCTCTCGGCTGCGGCAACGATGATGGGCAATCAACATCTATCTGACTCTTTGCTGAGGAAGGCATGTTCGTTGCAGAAGCAACAACAAAGGAAGGCCTCTTCAGGAGCAGGGGTAAGGACCAGGCAAGCACCTAATCCACACATACATGGCTTCGCAGCAGCCGAAGCCTCAACTCCTCCGGCGGAGATCGCGTCGCAATCACGCGCCCAGTGACTCATGGTTGGTGCTCTAGATCTAAGTTTCGCGGAGGAGATGTTTGGATGCGTGCTCAGTATCTGCGAGGGTGGGGTTCAAATATGAGAGGTTCCTCTATTTTTTGAATTTTATGAATAAATCCCAACTCCTTAAAACCCCAATTCTTTAGTCTTTTAGTGAACACCGGTCTAAGTCTCAACTACTTAAAACCCCAATTCCTTAAAAACCAGCAAAATGATTCATCTATTTCATTTTGCCTGAACAATTGGCAAGAGAAACCTCACTCAAGCTCTCTATCACTTCCTTATACATGTTGCTTAGTACCACACAATGATTTTCAATTACTGAAATGGATATTTGTTTTCTCTTGGCATCCAAATTCTTGGTATACAGTAATGCTTCCCAAACGCTCATGGTCCTTTCTTAAAGATTTATGATAACTTTTGAATTGGTATTTACAATATTATACGGGGAAGAGAAATAAGAAAGCATGGTAATTGAGGAATGACCTGAGTGCTTTCTCTTTGAAAGAAACCACATGCATGTTCTCTGCAAGCATGGATTTATGGCTTTCTAGTTTTAAAAATGAAGGAATCTAATAATAATAATAATATGCAAAGAAAATGCCACCGCATGAGAGAGAAAATGGACAAAGAGAGGGAGGAGCTCATTGTGCCCTCATAAGCCCTCGACGACGCTTCTCTCGCCAGGGACGCCAGTTTTGTGGCCCAAACCTTGGCCTCCGGCGCCGCCGCGCACTCCGGTCACCTGGACATTGCTCGGAAGCTTCTGGTGTTGTTGGTTTTTGTTGTTGTTGTTCTTGTTGTTGTTCTTGTTTTTCTTGAAAGTAAACCAAATCATCATTAATGAAATCACGAGAGGGAAAAATCTCTACACCCGAAAATTGAGCATCAGCCGTGTACAGTTTACAAGTAAACAGTAAAAGACAGCCTAACGACACTTTACCTCTCTGGACACCTCCAAGCAACTAAGTCGGACACACCGACCACCTAAACTAAGCACACTAAACAAAGAAAAACACGTCGGACACACCGAAAACTGCTAAACAAACTAAACACGAAACACACAAACCTACAACAACAAACAAAAGCAACAACAACTAAAACGACCACCAAACCACCATCCTCTCTTCTGAGCCCATGCACCTCAGCGAGCGCTGCTCCTCAAGCACCTCATACGGGGGGGGGGGGAACCCGTTATCCCCCATTTTCGGGGGTCTTGGGGGTGTCCTGGTTCACCGCTTACCTAAGGGAATATTCAATTGAGCCCAGCAGAAAAGGAAGCTAAACCACCCATATCGAGCAGCACCGAAGACGCGATAGCTCTTGAGAGGAAAACATATCTAGGGTCGAAACCACTAGATCAAAAGCCTCTCCGATCTACTGACCACACCACAAAAACTGACGGACCGAATAGGTAAAGACCGGAGAGGATTGAACCGGAATGGACCGGCCAGACTGCCGAAAAAAGCCCACACATAAGACCGGAAGCAACGAGAGAAAAGGCCGCCTTCCATGGCTGCCAGCGACAACGCCAACGAGCGGACAGCCGCCACCCATGCCACCAATCTATCACGCCCACCGACCATCTCAGTCGCTGCAGACCACCGTTGACCTACGACCGATCCCAGATCTGGAAAAAAATAGATATGGGACGCCTCCAAGCCCGAACAACACCGTCTCCCACGAAGGCTACACTCCACTGTTGCCCGCCATAGAATAAGGAAGGCCGCCAGCAGCCCTAGGTCAAAGAAGAAGAGGGAAGGGAGCTTCTGCGAAAAGGGAGAGAGAAAATGGGTCTCGGCCAAATTTTACAAATGTGTTCCTTCAAAAAGAAAAACTGTTGTTGTTTTGGTTATGGGTTTGTGGGGTTGAATCTGGATTTTGTGGTTTTTGTGTTTGCGGAAAGAATATTCAGTTCTTGTGTGTTTTTACAGGATTTTGACTTAATTTTTTTGGGTTGTGCTTTAATTTGATTTATTGTTAACCAAATTGAAGCATTAGTTATGAATTTGATTGATTGTTTATGAGAGGTAGAGAGGGAGAGTGGTAAATAGCACATCGATGAAAATTAGAAGTGTATGTAAGGATATTTTAATCTTTTCAATTTAATTATAATAACTCATTTTACTCTTAAGGGTATTTTATTCATTTCACATGTTGTAAATTGTAGTTACGAGTATATTGGCTATTTTGCTGAGATAACATGTTTCTCTGACAGATGTCTATCCAGATGGCTCGACGTACGACGCACAGAAAGATGTCTATCCAGAAGTCAACACAGAAGTCGG
>JAYMTP010005138.1:0-13827 GCA_036897365.1 Geranium brycei
AAACTGATTTTAATATTAAGTTTTTTTAAAAAATTATTAAATATTAAAAGTGGTTTTAAATGGTTTCTAAAATCAGTTTTTATTACTTTTAAAAAAAAATTTTAAACGTTATCAAAATTTTTAAAAGAATTAACAGAGAGGGATATCTTGAGACGTTTTTTAACTTAAGAGACTTCACAATATACATTTCCATTTTGGTAGATGTAAGTGTAAATCGCGTGTACCTATAAAAATGTATGTTATATTATCTTTTTTTTTATACATAATACTTACTGTTATAATGAGGAAGATATTTGATTCGAACTCAAACAAACAGAATAGTAAAATAAGAACACTAAGAATTTATTTAATTTTCCCATAATGTGTCACCTACTTCTTCATATAGAAAATAAATTTTATGAGAAAGAGAAATAATATTTCGTCACCAAATGGTCGATAACGTCCTAGGTTACTTTAGAGTGTTTTTTAAAATATTAAATTAAGAAAACCAAACATGAAACCTAATTTGATGGAAAATGGGAAACCCAAATTTATTCTCAGATTATAAGCTTTATCAAACGGTTTGTTGGAACATGTCCTTCGATAAACATAACACACCGTTCAGAGCAGTGCCTCTTCACACCCCAAACCCCCAATACTAGACGAGTCCTGATTCAGCTCAAGACATATGTAAGACATTTATTTATTTATTTTGTTTTGATGTAGAATCTTATACTGGGAGGCGTGGAAACATCATCGACTATGATGAAGTGGGCACTCTCCCTACTCGTAAACCAACCCAAAGCCTTGAAGAAAGCAAAAAACGAAATCGATGATCTAGTTGGAGAAAAGATATGGGTGGAAGAATCCAATATGGAAAATTTACCATACCTCATCGCCATATTAAAGGAAACGTTGCGTTTAAAGATACCTTTGAGTGTGCCACGCGAGTCTACCGAAGATTGCACTATAGCTGGCTATCATGTTCCTAAAGGCGCTACTTTAATTGTGAACTTATGGAAATTACATCGCGATCCACGTGTATGGAAAGATCCTAAAGAGCTTCAACCAGAAAGATTTCTCTCAGACAATGGTGCACCTCTCAATGTAAGGGACAAGAGTTTTATGTTCATGCCTTTCACCGCGGGAAGGAGATCATGTCCCGGGGTGACGTCAGCAATGCAAACGATGTCGTTAGTAATGAGCCGAGTGTTGCAAGGATTCGATTTGGCAACTCCTGATGGGGAAAAAGTGGATATGAGAGAAGGGTTAGGGCTCACAAATCCTAGAGTAACGCTGTTGAAACTCATGCTCAAACCTCGCATTCCACATAAGCTCTACTAAAAACTTGAATTAACATATTAAGAAGCAAGTATAGTTTTGCACCTTAAAAATTAGGGAAAATTACAAAAAATCTCCGTATACTATTGTAGAAAGTCTTCGTATACAATGTTCACTATAAAAACTCTCCGTCCATCTTGTATTTGCTTGCACCGTTAATAGAATTATGTTAAAATAGACATAAATTTTGAAATATTTTTACAATTCCTAAAATATCCTCATCAATTAGTATATACAATTGCAGAAACTCTTCATATATTGTTGTACTTTTGCAGAAAATCTAGGTATACAATTTACTATACAAACTCAATTGAATTTACCAACCAACTTGAGTTTAAGTTGTTATAATAATATATTTTTTCTTAATCCTATTTCTATCCATAGATCTTCTCTATTTGATATAACTCTCGGTAGTGACTCCATTTAATTATCACCCTAAAATTTTGAATGTAATCGAAAATTGTCAATTCCACGTATGGCATCAATTTTGTCAATGCTTTCTTTTGAATTTAGTTTTGTTAATCCGGTGGCTATCTCTTATCATAATTTATTATCATACATATATTTTGGTCCGCTACTAACGCGTGCCCTCACGGACAAGTCTGTTTTTGACGTGCACTTTTTTTTTTAAAGGAGGAGATTGAGGAGCTCATTAGAAGTTAGGGGGAGCTTTTTGAGAAGAAGAGATTTATGGAAACCCATTTAGTATAAGAGTTGAGCCTTTTGACAAATATAAAAGAGAGTGTAATAGAAATAAACTTTTGCATATCCTGAGATTTGAACTCGTGTCCTTGAAGTACAACCTCTAATAATACCATATTAGAGGACCAACTCAACTAAATACATAAACTGATAGTTGAAGATCAATTATAGTCTTATACTCTAACATAAATATTGGTTTGCCCAACAACAACAACTAAATTTACCAACCAAATCAATTTCTTAAAATAATTTGGTAGGCAAGCGTATTAATTAATTGTTATCAGTTTTTATACATGTTTTTCACGTTAGAGCGGTCGATAGAATCACTTGTATATATATATATTGCAAAGCTACAACACTCACTATATTAATTTATACTCTCAAACCTAAAATGGATTTGGTTTGGGTTTGGGGGCCTCTACTTGTAGCTCTCTTGCTGCTTATCCTTGAAACACGACGGCAAGGTCACGGCGGCGACACAAAGAGAGCTCCAGAAGCAGGTGGTGGGTGGCCGTTAATAGGTCACCTCCACCTTCTAGCCGTTAAAGTTCCGGCTTATCGAATCCTCGGAGACATGGCCGACAAATATGGTCCTATTTTCTACCTAAGGCTCGGTCGGAAGCCAACTATAGTTGTGAGCAGTTGGGAAATCGCCAAGGAATGCTTCGGCGCGAACGACAAGGTTTTTTCAGTGTTCTAAAAATTTCTAATATTCGTCAAACTAATCTCAGATTAGTTTCTAATATTTGAATTTAATTTATTTTTCGATTTATCCCGTTGAGATAAGTACTATCAACTTCTTTTAACTTTTCAACTGACCCAAAATATATTATTTTTGTTTCGTTTTTATAATTCTATTAAAGATTATTAGGCAAAATGTTAGGTATATTTATGTGCAAAAAACATTAATATGATTAGGTGGTGAAGATTTCTTTAGTGGTAGTAGTGAGGGAGATGTGTACGTAATGTTAAGGGGATGGAGGAGACTTCCTCGGTGGAGATTTTTAGAGATATGGCGGTGGAGAATGGATCAGTGGTGGAAAGAGATTTTGGAGAGAATTTCACGAGCTATTCTCGCTTCCTAAGCGAGCAAACTTTTGAAGAAAAAAATGGTTTATTTTAAATTATTGTCTTTTGATTATATCATGATAGAAATAATATTAGTATAGAATTATTACAATAAAAATACATAGAGCCTTTCATCCAAACACTAGACATATTATAAATAGAAAAACACAATAAAATGTACCTTAAACTAGAATTGCTTGATATATTTCCTATTTATTCTAACAAACATTAATAAAATTTTGAGGCAAACTAACAATATAAAAGTAAAGGTTAAATGTAACGTCTTTATATATTTACACAGACTTTTTTTTGAATTACATATTTCTTAAATTTATCATTTAATATTTTTTCACTCAGATTATAATGGGGTTCGAAACCAAGACTTCACCACTAATAATGTGAGGCTCAAACTACTGACTTCTAATATATATACAAATATTTGTTTCCATGATTTTTTCAAAAGGTATTTTTGGACCGTCCACAAAACGCCGCTATGAACCACGCGTACGGTGGCGCCTTGTTCGCGTTGGGCCCACGACTCGGACAATACTGGAAAAACATGCGACGAATCAGCACTCACGAGCTCTTGTCCAACTCGCGCCTCGAGCTCTTTCAAAACGACAGGTCGTCCGAGGTCAAGACTTGCGTCAAACACTTGTTCTCGATGTGCCAAGCTGGACCCACTAAGGTCCACATGTCGGATTGGCTGTCTCTTGTGAGCGTGAATGTTACGACCAAGATGGTTGTCGGAAAAAGCTTCGATCCCAACGAGAATGACTGGCGGCGATTCACAAAGTCAACGGAGGACTTCACGAACCTCGCAGGGACGTACGTCATCTCTGACGTCATTCCATTCACCGAGTGGATGGATTTACAGGGTCATTTCAACGCCGTCAAGCACGCCGTTAAGGAATGTGACCGTTTCGTTACCAGTTGGGTCGAAGAACATGTTTGGAGGAGGAAGGAGGGGAAAGTCAACGCTTCCGACCGGAATTTTGTTGATGTCATGTTAATGACACTTGAAAACGACCCTTCATTGTCAATTCCATATTCAACCGATGTCGCCGTCAAATCAACAATATGGGTATTTACATATATTTCAAGCATTTATACTACTTTATGAAACCCGGGGCTTTATTAATCGGGTTCAATCTTGTTGTCGCAGAGTCTTATAATAGGTGGCGTGGCATCAACGACAAATATGATGATCTGGACACTCTCGCTGCTTGCAAACCAATACGAGATCCTGAAAAAAGTACAGGATGAAATCGACAGTCTGACAGGAAAAAAGAG
Source organism: Geranium brycei (assembly GCA_036897365.1). Lineage (NCBI taxonomy): Eukaryota > Viridiplantae > Streptophyta > Magnoliopsida > Geraniales > Geraniaceae > Geranium > Geranium brycei. Next base: position 4,384 of record JAYMTP010005138.1, read on the forward strand.
ATGGGTGGAAGAATCGGATGTGAAGAATTTAACATACCTCGCTGCCGTACTGAAGGAAACGTTACGGTTAGTGGTGCCTGTAAATCTGTTACGAGAGTCTACGGGAGATTGCAATATAGCTGGCTATCATATCCCTAAAGGCACTACTTTGATTGTGAACTTATGGAAGTTACATCGCGATCCACGAGTATGGCCAGATCCCGATGAGTTTAAACCAGAAAGATTTCTCTCAGATACAGATGCACATATTAATGAGAAAGATAAGTTTATGTTCATGCCTTTCAGCGCGGGAAGGAAGTCATGTCCCGGAATGACGTCAGCAATGCAAACGATGTCATTAGTAATTGGTCGAGTTTTACAAGGATTCGATTTGGCTACACCAGATAGTCAGAAGGTAGATATGAGAGAGGGGTTAGGGTTATCGAACCCTAGAGCAACACCATTAGAACTCATACTCACACCTCGCCTTCCACACAAACTTTATTAACTTAATTACCTTTTGACTATATACAATAAAGTGTACAATAAAAATAAATGTATATGGCATATAGAACTTGGAAAATTTAATGATCTCGGATCCATATATTATTCTTGATTATACATATAACGAATTCTGTGATACATACAATCTTTTTTAGATAAGTAATTTAGCTAACGTTGCTTATGAGTAATATATGATAATGTGTTATTTTCAAGGAGAGTAATCAATAAAAATGGCGATCTATTATACAAACTTAAGAACCGTTTGTAACCGCATGATTAAAAATTCGACGGATGTGAGTAGGAATCATTTTTGTCTTTTTGAAAAAAAACTAGATTTTTTCATCCAAATTCTAACGGTGTTAAAGCAAAGTGTAAAAAAACGTAACTAAATAACCTTAAATTAAACACTTTATTATAAATGTAGTAAAATGTAAAACACGCCAATTTAATGCGGGTAAAATATAATTAACCATTATTTTTTAGTTTTCATGTTTCGTGTAATAGAAGTTGATAAAATCACTCTCTGGTTTGAGAATGATGGACTCTGCCTTATTCAATTGCAATATACCTTTGTTGACATGACATATTTTGGTTCATCACTATAAGTGTAGAACTAGAGGCACATTATGAACTATATATTACCTAGATATTAATAAATCTCAATAATTCTTATCTTCATCCCATAAACAAAACTCAATCCAAAGACAATTTTGTCCTACAACAATAACTAAATTTGTCTATTAATTAACATTTAACCCTGACCAGTTGGGGACCTCTCTATATATAGATCCTCCCAAAATTGATGAAATTATTTTAAAATATATATTTATTCATCGCTTTATAACCATCACAACGCATACCCAACTCAATTAATTTTGGTAAAAATATTGAATAATTAAGCAATTGTACTAATTGTTTCCAAATTTAATGCTTCACATTAGAGGTCCATATATAGACTCACTATATATATATATATGGGTACAACGCTCACTATATTTTCACTCTCAAACATAAAATGGATTATTTGGTTTGGGTTTGGGTCTCTCTACTTGCAGCTCTTTTGTTGCTTATGCTAAATCTAAAAACACGTCGTCGAGATCACGACGACGTGAAGAGAGCTCCGGAGGCGGGCGGTGGGTGGCCGTTAATAGGCCACCTCCACCTTCTGGCCGTCAATGTCCCGGCGCACCGAATCCTCGGAGACATGGCCGACAAATACGGTCCGATTTTCAACATAAGACTCGGTCGGAAACCGGCTCTAGTCGTGAGCAGCTGGGAAATCGCCAAGGAATGCTTCGGATCAAATGATAAGGTTTTTATTTGCTTATATATAGGAAGATAAGAATATCATTTTAATGAATAATTACACATAATATATTTGTTATTTTTCAATATACCCTATATATACTACACTTAATTATAATATAATCAACTTGTCCCCGACAATACACCGCAACGGTTTGAGCTTCACATTATTAATGTAGAGGTCTAGGTTCTGAACCTCGTTGTGTAGAAGATGAAAAATAATTAAATGATAAATTTGAGGATATGGTGTAATTGTAAATAAAAAAATAATATAAACAACTTTTCTATTTTCCCCTTATAATTAACTCTATCTTAATATCCTTCCCAACAAATACTTCATCAATTTCTATTCCAAAGCCCTCTAAATAATCTTCCCCATCTTCCATTTCTTTAACCAGCAAATAACTACACCTGATTCGACAAACAACAAAATTGAGACCACCAATATCGGTGACACAATCGTTCACCGTGGTCTAAATTTCTTCTGAGTCTTGCTCGAACTCATCAAGTAAAGGTTCCGGTTTTGACTTGTCGGAAAGAGAGTAAGATGGAAGAAAATATGTATAACAAGACATGGAGAGGAGAATTTTATTGTACAAATTCTAACAAAATATAAGTTTGGTAATTGGTTGGCCTCTTTCTCCTATCTTGAAAGAAATTGGTTTAGTTTATAATACAATATTCTTTTGCTGAGAAAAAAAGAAAGGATAATGATATGTGCCTACACCCAACAATGTCACTTTTCAAAATCAGTACCTTAACATCAAAAATTTCATCTCGGGTACAGTGAAGATTATTTATGCGATTTGAAATATCATGAGCCTGAAACAGAACTCGTATAAGAGTCTTGCCGATAAAAAAAAAGTTCATATGAGAGAGTTATGTCATTCAAAAGTTTTAATTAATTATTAAAAAATGTAATTATTATTTATTAAATAAAAGTAGTAAAAATTTAATTTGAACCGATTAGACCAGTCTTGAACCAGTCAGACCAATCTAACTTCAAATCACAACTATTGAGGGCATTTTACACTTTTTAACAAATCAATTCAGTTAGATTTAACAGAAGTTGAGTTAAATGTCCCTTAAACAATCTTCAAGTATCCGAAATGAAATGTTTGAAGTTATGATACTGATTTTGAAAAGCAATATTGTTAGGTGTAGCTATATGTCATTATCTCAAAAGTAAAAGATGCTAGTGAGGTGCAATTAAGTTGAAATCAGACAAGTCAAATATATAAGGGATAAGTGTAATTAGGTACACTTAATAAAATATGTTTTGCATATAAATAAACTTAACTTTTTTTAATTTGCCAGCTCACCCAAGATTATTATTGTCGTTATACTACTAATTGTGTTTTAAAAAGTTATGTGAAAATACTAATAAAACTTTTAGGTGAACTGAAAAATAAAAAAAATGTCAATATTATAACCCTTACATGTTTACTCTAACTTACTATTTACAAATATTTGTTTTCAAGGTATTTTTGGACCGTCCCCAAAACGCTGCTATAAGCCACGCGTACGGCGGCGCCTTGTTCGCGTTGGGCCCGCGTCTCGGACAGTACTGGAAAAACATGCGGCGAATCAGCACTCACGAGCTCTTGTCCAACTCGCGCCTCGAGCTCTCTCAAAACGACAGGTCGTCCGAGGTCAAGACTTGCGTCAAACACCTGTTCTCGCTGTGCCGGGCTGGGCCCACCAACGTCCACGTGTCGGACTGGCTCTCTCTTGTGAGCATGACCGTTATGACCAAGATGGTTGTCGGAAAAAGATTCGACCCGAACGAGAATGACTGGCGGCGATTCGCAAAGTCAACCGAGGATTTCACGAACCTCGCGGGAACGTACGTGATCTCTGACGTCATCCCATTCATCGAGTGGATGGATTTACAAGGTCATTTCAAAGCCGTCAAGCACGCCGTTAAGGAATGTGACCGTTTCGTCACCGGTTGGCTCGAAGAACACGTTCGGAAGAGGGAGGAGGGGAAAGTCAACGCTTACGACCAGGACTTTGTTGATGTCATGTTAATGACACTTGAAAACGACCCTTCACTGTCCATTCCATATTCAACCAATGTTGCCATCAAATCAACAATATGGGTATTTAAATATATTTCAAGCATTGTCTTGTACACCTGCCTTATGGAACCTGACGCTTTATTAATCGAGTTCGATCTTGTCCCAGAGTCTTATAATAGCTGGTGCGGAATCAACAACAAATGGGATGAGCTGGACGCTCTCACTGCTTGCAAACCGTTCTGAAGTCCTGAAAAAAATACAAGATGAAATTGACGGTCAGACCGGAAAAAAGAGATGGGTGGAAGAATCGGATATGAAAAATTTAACGTACCTCACTGCCGTACTGAAAGAAACATTACGGTTAATAACACCTTTGAATTTGTTACGTGAGTCTACGGAAGATTGCACTGTAGCGGGCTATCATGTCCCTAGAGGCACTACTTTAATCGTGAACTTGTGGAAGTTACATCACGATCCACGAGTATGGCCAGATCCCGATGAGTTTCAACCAGAAAGATTTCTCTCTGATACCGGTGCACAGATCAGGGAAAATGATAAGTTTATGTTCATACCTTTCAGTGCAGGAAGGAAATCATGTCCTGGGATGACGACAGCAATGCAAACGATGTCATTAGTAATCGGTCGAGTTTTACAAGGATTCGATTTGGCTACACCTAACGGTCAGAAGCTGGATATGAGAGAAGGGTTAGGGTTTACAAATCCTAGAGCAACGCCATTGGAACTCGTACTCACACCTCGCCTTCCACACGACCTTTATTAACTTAATTACCTTTGGACTATATATTATAATAAACGGCCGATAAAAATAAATGTGTATTGCATATAAAACTTACAAAATGTAATGAACTCGGATCCATATATAGATTATTGTTCATTATATGTGTAACGAATTCTGTGATAAACACCTTCATTTTCAGATGATTAGTAATGTTGCTCATTGAAATAATATATGATAATGTATTCTTTTCGAGGAGAGTAATCAATAGAAAATTACTTAAAAATTCGACGGATGTGATTATGAAATTGTGCTAATTGGATAATATTGGTGTTGGGCCTCTGGCAGTGTTAACACACAAGATAGTTGCAATTAATAAAACTGGTAAAACACGGTCAAATTCACAGAGACCAACGGACACAAGCAGACAACAAATTAGATTAATAAGAAAGTAACCACGGGTGTTATGTCATTTTGATTCTACAAGTCAGAGAACACGACTCAACTTATCATGCAAACTCACCCGGTATTGGAGTTGACCTAGACTCAGAATGTGTACTATCCTTTAAAGTTAGAGTAGGACTGTCCATTTAAACCTGGAACCCGACTCACTCGATGACCCGATCGACACCCGACCCGAGTTACACGAGACCCGACACACCCGAGACCCACAATGGGTGAAGAATGGATAACCCGACTCAATCTCGGGTGAGTCTCGGGTGGGATACGTGAAACCACCGAATCACCCGACTCACGCGAGCATATGAACAAATCTGTTTTATTTCCCAGACCAAGTCCAACACACAAGCCCAGTCCAAATCGTGCAGCCCACTTACATTAAGTTCAATTCCAGCCCATCACAACAAAGCCCGTCATGCCACATGACGATGATGAGAGTTTCGAATAGTTGAACTCCATGAATTGCGATGTGCCGGTCACCTACCGGCTTTCTTGAACTCGGCATCACGACTCACACAACTACCTAACATTCGTCAACATTAACTATAACGTGTAATTCTAGAGGCACAATATTATAGATGATATATTGCTTAAATAATAAATATTAATAATCTCAATCTAATTCTTATTATCTTATCTCAACCTAAGTTTGTCCTACAGCAATAACTAAATTTGGCTGATCAAACATTCAATCCTATGAAGCTATATAGGGACCTCTCTCTATATATATATCCTTCCAAAATTGATGAAAATATTTATTACAAGAACTATTTATTCATCGTTCACTTATAACGATCACAACGCATACCCAACTAAATTAATTTTGAGAATTAAAGATTGAGTACGAAAGTGTACTAATTAATTGTTTTCAGTTTAATATATATATATCACTATATATTATTAATTTATACTCTCAAACCTAAAATGGATTTGGTTTGGGTTTTGGTGTCTCTACAGCTTGTAGCCCTCTTGCTGCTTATGCTAATCCTTAAAACACGACGTCAAGATCACGGGCTGCGGCGGCGCGAAGAGAGCTCCGGAAGCGGGCGGTGGGTGGCCGTTAATGGGGCCACCTCCACCTTCTAGCCGTTAAAGTCCCATCGCACCGAATCCTCGGAGACATGGCCGACAAATACCGTCCTATTTCCCGCATAAGACTCGGTCGGAAACAAACTATAGTCATGAGCAGCTGGGAAATAGCCAGGGAATGCTTAGGCACAAATGACAAGGTTTTTATTTATTTATAGAAAGATAATTAAAAGTACCATTTTAATATGAATAATGCCTTAATTGTATTTTAATTTTGAGTAATTTTTGATTTTTTTGAGTAAAGGGTAATTTAGATGGCACGGCACGTGTACCTACGTGAGAATTCTAAGAAAATGTTAATGGTTGTCGGACAATTATAGTTATGGTGTTAAAATATATATATAAGATATTAAAACATAAAATAACTCTAATTAAATGTAATAAATTGTCATTTTTCTTTGAAATAATTCTTACATATTTCTGCTATTATTTCGAAATGTATTTTTGGAACGTCCCGACAGAGCGTCTGTGAGCCACGCGTACGGCGGCGCCTTGTTCGCGTTGGGCCCGCGTCTCGGACAATACTGGAAAAACATGCGACGAATCAGCACTCACGAGCTCTTGTCGAACCAGCGCCTCGAGCTCATTCGAGACGACATGTCGTCCGAGGTCAGGATCTGCATCAAACACTTGTTCTCGTTATGCCGAGCTGGACACATCGACGTGTCGGACTGGCTGTCTCTCGTGAGCATGAATGTTATGACCAAGATGGTTGTCGGATAAAGCTTCGACCCCGACGACAATGAATGGCGGCGGTTCGTAAAGTCAACGGAGGCCTTCACGCATCTCGCAAGGACGTACGTCATCTCTGACGTCATTCCGTTTACTGAGTGGATTGATTACAAGGTCATTTCAACGCCGTCAAGCACGCCGTTAAGGAATGTGACCGTTTCATTACCGGTTGGGTCGAAGAACATGTTCGGAGGAGGGAGGAGGGGAAAGTCAACGCTTGCGACCATGACTTTGTTGATGTCATGTTAATGGCACTCGAAAACGACCCTTCACTGTCCATTCCATATTCAACCGATGTCGCCATCAAATCAACTATATTGGTATACTTAAATATATTTCAAGCATTGTGTTATAATAACTCATGAAAGCTAGCACTTTATTCACTGAGTTCAATCTTGTCGCAGAGTATGTTAATAGCTGGTCCGGAATCAACAGCAAATGTGATGAACTGGACACTCTCGCTCCTTGTAAATCATTCTGAAATCCTGAAAAGGGTACAGAACGAAATTGACGATCAGACCGGAAGAATGAGATGGGTGGAAGAATCGGATATGAAAAATTTGACGTACGTCACTGCCGTACTAAAAGAAACATTATGGTTAAAGGTATCTCTGAATTTGTTGCACGAGTCTACGGAAGATTGCACTATAGATGGCTACCATGTCCCTAAAGGCACTATTTTAATCGTGAATTTATGGAAGTTACATCGCGATCCACGAATATGGCCAGATCCCAACGAGTTTCGACCAGAATGATTTCTCTCTGATACCGGTGCACGTATTAATGAGAAGGATAAATTTATGTTCATACCTTTCAGCGAGGGAAGGAGATCATGTCTCGGGATGACGTCAACAATGCAAATGATGTCGTTAGTAATTGGTCGAGTGTTACAAGAATTCGATTTGACTACACTTGATAGTCAGAAGATAGATATGAGAGAAGGGTTAGGGTTATCGAATCCTAGAGCAACACCACTAGAACTCATACTCACACCTCGCCTTCCACGTGACCTTTATTAACTTAATTACGTTTGGACTATATATTATCACAAAGTGGCTGATAAAAATAAATGTATACTGCATACAGAACTTGGAAAATGAAACGAACTCGAATTAATCTATATATTATTCTTGATTATACATGTAACGAATTGTATAATGCACACAATCATTTTCAGAAAAGTAATTTAGCTGACTAGCTTATTTAAATAATATATGATAATGTGTTATTTTCAAGGAGAGTAATCAATAAAAATGACGATCTATTATATATACTTAAGAACTGGATTAAAAATTCGACAGATGTGATTAGAAAATAGTGCTAAATGGATAAGATTGGTGTTGGCCCCTAGACGGTGTCACATGCGACTGATTTACGCGCAAACAAACACGACCGCTGCAAGTTATAAAATTGGTAAGACTGGATTGAATCTACGGGAACCAAATAGAATTAACCCTATTCAACAAATGTTGTCAATGCAAATTAAAATCCGTAGTGATGTATTTGTATTAATTAGTACGAAATTAGTAAACGAGACTAACAACGAACACAAACAAACAACCAATTATCTTAATCAAAAAAATAACCATGGGTGGAAGTTACCTTGATTCTACAAATTAGAGGACACGACTTAACTTATCATGCAATCTAAAATTATCCTATGTCAGCAAATATACCAACTCTGCCTCTCTGTATTGGAGTTTCTCTAGACGCGGAATGTCTACTATCCCTTCCAGACTAGAGCACATTTTAAGTTTGCAAGAGTAAAACAGTAACATGATGATGGATGCGAAGAGTTGGCCCTCCTGAATTACGATGCATTACTCACCTACCAGCTCTATCGGTATCACAACGCACGCAACTACCTAAAATTCGTCAACATAAAGTAATTGAAATATAAAGACCAATTCAAGTCCTACATGTATTCAAAGTCAAATCGAAATCCACTAATTCATAAATACAAAATATTCAACCCACTACCCATGATTTTGAGGTTTAACCAGTAATCATGATGCAAAATCCAAAAGTATAATAGGATGGTACCCTTGATCTCGTGGGGTTGAAGACCATGAGTTGAGCCGGTTCTCTCCCAATCTCGCGTCTTATTAAGATGCTCTTGATCTTTACGATTCTGATCACCTTCAACGGGTTGAATTTCCTCTCAACGCCTTCAAAATTGACCTTGGAGCTCTAAGTCGTCGCCTTCTTTGCTCTAGAAACCATTCCAATCGAAAATATATCAAAATGTGTGATTTAAGCTGAAATCGGACTTGTTACGGTCTAGACAAAAAGGTGTCACGGCCATGAGGCCGTGACATGGTATGCCTAGGACATGCGTAAACGTCATTACTAAAAATTGTAAATCTTCGAATTTCCTTCTCTTTTTTTATCGGCAACAAAATTAAATTGACATAAAAAGGAAGTACAATGCAAACCCGAGAGGGCAACAAAGAAATACAAACGAGAAAGTCTATCAAAATTGGGAAACCCTAAAAATCTGGTTTACAGTGGTCGAACCAACAATTGAGTTTGGTATGAATCTGATTTGACTTAACCAGCCCAGACCACAATTGAAATTGGTCCCATCCGGTCCAATTCAATTTGAACCACAATAAATGG